>WAAB01023188.1:0-23677 GCA_013389865.1 Piaya cayana | reverse complement strand
AGGACAGTGTGAGAGAGTTAGGCTTGTTTAGCCGAGAGAAGAGAAGGCTCCGGGGAGACCTTATAGCAGCCTGCTGATACCTGAAGGGGGTGATGGGAATGCTGTGGGGGAGCTCTTTATCAGGGAGGGCAGTGATAGGATGAGGGGGAATGGTGTTAAGGTGAGAGATGGACGATTTTAGATTAGATAGTAGGAAGAAATGTTTTTTTGTGAGTGTGGTGAGGCACTGGTACAGGTTGCCTGGAGATGTAGCTGCCCCATCCCTGGAGGTGTTCAAGGCCAGGCTGGATGAGGCGTTGAGCAATGTGATCCAGTGGGAGGTGTCTCTGCCCATGGCAGGAGTGTTTGAACCGCATAATCTTTAAGGTCCCTTCCCATCCAAACCGTTCTGTTATTCTATGGTTCTTTTTCTTTCAGATTTCTTCTGTTTACGTGTGTATTCCAAGCCAATATTTGTTCCTATCTTCCTTTCAGCGTTTCTAGGAGAAGTGAGAAGATGGTGAATGTTCTGAAAGGTGTTTTGATTGAATGGTTAGTAACATTCTTTGCATCAAAATCTGCTTATTTCTTTAGAGCTGGAAATATTTTAAGTAACTTAAGTGTCTAGATTGGAAAAAAAGGAGTCATCAGTAGTGGTGATGCTGAAGCAGCAGACAAAAGAGAAATGTGGTCTTTGAGGGGAGAGAGACAGTTGTAGGTAACCCTAATTCCGAACTCCTTTTTTCAAGATATTGTTTTCCACTTCTGATTAACCATTTGATGTTCCCTTTGTTCTTTATAATGCTTACAAATATTGGGTTTCTTTGTTGTTTATTTTGTGAGCAAGGTGTGTCTTTGCTGATTCTAGAGGGAGATAATATTTCATACTTTCTTTCCTGTCTTTTTTCATCAATTCCAGTCCAAATTCCGTAGGATGTATTTTTTTGTTTTTAACGTTATTGCAGGGAGGTTGGACCTTAAGTGTATTTGTCTCTACAGTGACCCAGCAATGAAGCAGTTTCTGCTCTACTTGGATGAGTCAAATGCACTGGGAAAGAAGTTCATCATACAAGACCTGGATGAAACTCATGTCTTCGTATTAGCCGAATTGGTTAACTTCCTCCAGGAGAGAGTGGGAGAGTTAATGGATCAGAACTCTTTTCCTATTACTCAGAAGTAAAAATGCCTAGAGTTTTGGAATAGTGAATTTCAATAGTGTGAGTTGTTACTGTTTCAATAGATGCACTGTGGTTAGTAAGTTCCAAGTGGAAGTGGATTGAGTGGATCCTCCAAAAAAAAGTTCATTTTCATAGACAAAATTCTCTTGAATTGGATTTTATTTCTCATTTTGAAAGATTATGGTATCTGTATTAAAATCCTTTAAATTATACACTTGAGGACTTGCCTACAGAATTTTTGATGCATGCTCTCTGTTTTTCCTTATAGGACTTCAGTCTTCCAAGGTGGTATGGCCCAAAAATTAGAGTAGTGTTTCTGTATTGGAATGCCATATGTACTCCTCTGATGTGTTATATTCCTGTGGAATTGATTATATCTGGTTATAGCGTGACTGATAGCATGTAAAGAATGTCTGTTGAAGTATGATTTATACTTGATTGAACATTTCCAGAAATTGAAAGCATGATTAGATACTGGATTTTATACACTAAAATGAAGATTGGTGTGAATTTTCTTTTTGATTTCCACAGAGTTTGTTTGGCCTTTTTTCCCCCAGCATTTTACAGACACCCTGTGCTACTTGGCTAGTTTTACTAAGGCTGTGCCTTCTGCATTGTTCTGGATTGTGAGAATCTAGATGTTTGGAGGATAGGGGGATGTGGTGGGGAGTATGGGGTGATGGAAACAAAATCCATTACCTCAGATCATTCCATTTTAATTGTAAACTGATTACTTGCATTTCAACAATAGTAAATTAAAGGAGTTGCATCAGTGAGAGAAAAATCCTTTAGATGTAACTGCTTGTGTTTTCCATGGAAGCTACTACATTGTTGCAATAAGCTCTGTGATCAGAAAGGGGAAATAAAAACTTGGTTGCTCTACCTGTAAAGAAGACTGACTGTTTTTCTTTGTTTGTTTTGTTTAGGGGCATTGTTTGTTTTGTTTTGTATTGTATTGTTTTTCAGCTTAGCTCTTTCTCCTCTACTACACTTTGCTGCATAGAAAGAGCAACATAGTTTCATAGTTGGTTTTTTTTCACATGGAGAGTAAAAATTCTGGTTTGCATTTGTAACTCACTGACTCAGATACTGGCTTATTTAGCAAGTCTGTAATGCGTGATGATAAAACCTGTGAAGTTTCCTGTCTATGAATATGGCAGATACAGATGATAAAACCAAGAACAATAACATGTATTACCTTTTCTCTCATTCTACTCTTTACTCAAAGTAGTCAATTTTTTGGGGGGTATTATTGTAACTAATCACTTATAAACTGAAGACTCCTAGGATATTGCTTCAAAGAGAAGCTAGGTTTTCAGAGCTGCTCACGTACATCAGATAGATGCCATCTTTTTATCTTTGGGGAAAAAACAAGTGTAAAATAGGAAGGCTTCTAAACAGTTTTCTGCACTGACTCTTCCACTGTTGCTTTTGTTTGTCTGGTAGATACCAGGTTAGCTAGTGGGGTTTTTTTTTTCTCACAGAAATAGGGAAACTTCAGGAGAAAGTTGTTTTAAATAAAAAAGCTGTCTAAAGAAAGTTCTGCAGAATTGCATGTATTCAGGCTCATGTGGATGAGCAAATAGCCCCGTGGAATTTAGCTTCATGCAGTTTCTGACCCCCGTACTTCTTTGATGGTATAGAACAATGGATCTTGGTCTGAGTTGTTTCATCTTTCATTTAGAAGTAGATGCTTCCCTTTGTACATCAAGAACCAGCTATACATCTTCACTTGAAATAAGTTGAAATCTTTTATGGATGGTTTATGGTTCCTTACCTCTTTCTTAAGACTGATCAAACATTGACCTCGTAACTGTTATTTTGTTGAAGAGTTTTGGATGCTTATTTAACAGAGAGATAACCAGTAGTCTTAACATAATAGCTTGATGCCATTAATTGAAAGGTGTATTATGTCCTTTCTTTGGTATCCTAGTTTATTTTCCATACAGAAAGGTGAAAGGTAAATGATCCCTCACTCTCTCTTCAAATATCAGTATTGGAAAAGTCATATTAGAATTATACCCGTTAAACCTCCATTTAGCATGTCTAGGGCTACATTTCTATTGTTATTTTCCCTTTGAGTCTACAATAAACTTCTTATGGTTCTTGTCTTTTTTTGTGTGGTTAATTGTACAGAGTTGTCGTTACATCGTTATTACCCGTGCCTTAGCTTATACTTCCAGTGATAAGTGGCTTATGTAATACAGACAAGTCCAAGTTATAAACTGTAAAAAATAAACAGGCATATATTGTACTCTTTGCTCAATCTTCTTCAAGTAAGCATGCTTACGGACTTCAGCTCTAAACCTGTCAAGACTTGGATCCTTCCTGCAACCTAACCAGGACTAACCTTTTATGCTGGAAGAATCAACAACAGGTATAAAGAAGCAAATTGTTATTTCCTTATGGGGTCTAAGGATGCAAGTTCTTTGTAGTTTCTGTGGGGGGAAAGAAGGGTCTTTATCCTGTAGTATGGTGAAGGAAATCCAATGAGGAAGCTCCTAGAACTTGAGTATGTATATGTATTAAAAAAATTAAACAACAAGCATCCGAAGTTTTCAGGGGTGAATAAACTTGGACCCCAGAAGGCTTATATGCTTTCAAAAGTACATATGTATGTATAGCCCAGATGGGAGAAAAGGAGACATGAGAAAAATATCAAGACATTTTGAGATAGTTAACATTTACACTTGAAGATTTTAAATGTTTTCTCTGGCTTTCACTTAGATGTGAGGTATTATTGGTGAGTGGGGCTCAGGCAATGAAAAATTGTGTTAAGAATCTGTTCATTTAAAGGCTGTAAGCCTTTGAGAATAAAACATCAAGGAGATCTGTTTAAATATACACATATTTTGTGAATAGAGCTGATACAGTGAGGGCATCAGCTCTTGCTGTATTTGGAATATTATATGTGAATTTAATATTTCTACCCATAGCTGATAAATACTCTTGTTCTGCTGGTTTAGCATAGGTGTGTTTGAGCAGCAAAAGTCGGGCTTAAATGACAGACTTGTTAAATCAGCAAATTTTGTCTTGATGGGCTTTCACTGCTAAGGGTTGAGTTGGTGCTTCATTTCTTTCAATCTGAGTTTAATATTTGTACTGAAGGAAGAGCATGGTTGAATAATTACCTACAGGACACTTGTTTGAAATTAATTTCTTATTTGCTGCTTATTTATATTGAGTAATTCTAGAAAAACTTGAAAGTTCACTTGTTTTTGTTTTGTGATGTAAATGGTTGTTCCTGAGAAGTTACTGTAACTCTCAACAGGCTTATAAATGCAACTTTCACTACCACAAGTACAGAAATTGAAAAGACAAGTTTGACAGAAAGATCAGAGAGATCTCCAAAGCAAGGTAAAAGAATTTGAACAATGTAAATTAAGTATTTGTTAAATGGGAAGAAAGAGATGCAAACTGAAAATTCAGTTTCCTATTAAAACAAAATAGCACTTCATGAGTTTGGGGGTTTTTTAAGTTTGTTTATTAACAGCTCTGTAATATGATCATAGTGTACCCCAAAAGCAAATAAGCCTAAATGCTGTCACATATTTAGATTCTTTTAGACATTGTAGGATAAACTAATTCTGGAGGATGGGCTTTTTCTAACATGGAGGTTGGCAGCACTGTAATGACCTAGAATTATTCAGTATAGATGGGGATTATAATTAATCTCCTATCTTGATACTGAGACATAAGTCCCCTTTCCTTTTCTCTGGCACAGCACTTAGTCTAGGGAAAATAATTGTCCAGTGTAGTAAAGGAGGAAATAACTGATAATCAATAGAGAGAATAGATATGGCTTTAGGAAAGAAAGCTGATGAAAGAAAATAGTGAATGCTTCAGGGCATTGCACTGTTTTACCTGAGAGAACCTAAACTGAGTGGATTTGACTTTGTAGATAAACTGACAGGCATCTGCATCTGTTAGGAACAAAGAACGATAGAGTGAGGGGGTTTGTTTAGTTTTTCTAGAAGTTTAATATGCTTATAATGATATAGGTTTTTTGTTCTATGTAGCACAGTGCAGAGAGCTAGATGGCTCTGTATAAAAAATTCTTCAAATGCTAAAAGAAATACTGCTTTTGCAATCTTCAGAATTGTAGGATGTATTCAAAAGCATATCTAATGATTTTTTTTTAATTTGGCATAAGAGATCTTACTGTTTTTTCTCAAGTTAGCTCTGCAGGGCCACCTCAAGTATGCAAGAAGAGACTAGACAGTATGTATTTTATCCATTAACAGGCTTGCTTACTGTGAGCTGAAGTAAACAGGTTTGTTTACTGTGAAATGAAGATAACAGTATTCTATGGTGTTGTTAAAATGGCTTATTTCATCTTCCATGGTGATGCTAACTAAGAAAAGTGTCCAGTTTCCGCCATCTCCTAGATTGAGCTTGGGAAAGTTAGGTTCTAAATACACACACACACACATATATGTATATATATATAAAAAGAAAAGTTATATTTTTATATATATATATACACACACACACACACACAAAATCAATAAGTCTTTAATAATGTCCACCAACATAGTCTGAGACAAATATTTGCTCTTCCAACCAGGCAGTAGGCCACTGAAGAAAACAGCAAGCTTTTGTAAGAAATCTTGTGTTTCTCAGTTTCACAGCAGATTCTGATACTTTTCTCACACTGACTTATTCATTATTCCACAAATGATCCCATTAAAGCTGGTTGAGGTTACTGTGAAATGAAGCATTACTCAGTCAGTTGGAATTGGGTGTTTGTGTGTGTTTTGTAATTCAGACTTGAGTAAGGCTTACATGTGCTGTACAAAATTAAGGATTCAATAAATGGGTGAAGCTTGTAATGATGGAATAAAAAAATCTTCCTGAACTAGGTCATTATTTTTGGTCTCAAGACTTAACAATTAATGAAAAATGGAAAAATTAGGGTCTCTGACAGAAATGTGATGGGGGCTTTTTTTTCAATTTTTTTTTTTTTAAATGTGGACTAGAAGTACTATTTTATCCATCTTTGTTTCATATAAAAAGACTTTCAGGACTGAAGACTTAACAATTTGAAGGCAGACCAGTAAGGGGAGCTCTTACCAATATTTTAAAGTGCTTTTTAAAAAATCTCTGCAGCATGGGCAGTGGTGGAACA
Organism: Piaya cayana; assembly: GCA_013389865.1. Taxonomy (NCBI): domain Eukaryota; kingdom Metazoa; phylum Chordata; class Aves; order Cuculiformes; family Coccyzidae; genus Piaya; species Piaya cayana. The sequence goes on along the minus strand of WAAB01023188.1, from coordinate 17,392 downwards.
AAGACATAACATGCACTGGAACATTAACATCTTTCTCTCTGGATTTGCTTTCGTCTGGAGATGGACATCCTACTTCAAGGGATCCTTCTAGAAAGATATTTGCAGTAAGAGATTTTGGAGGTGATTTCTCTTATTTCCTTATCATACAAAATGCATGTGACTGTAGGGTACCTGTTCCCCAGTGCACGTGCACTATGCTGTATGGTAAACACAAGAGCTATTCTGTCTGACCATATTTGTGGGGATTTCTGCATCTGTATTCCCAACACCCATCTGTGTCTGGGTGTTGGGAATAGTACATAGAAATGAGACATATGGAAAGTTTTTTCCCTGATTACCCCCCAAAAGTGACTAACTTTATGCGTTTATACCTATAGAAAGGTATACGTTAGTATGTTCCCTAAACAAACAGAAAATTCAAAAGTCTATCAGTAAAGTTTTAATGTGGGTGGTGGGCAGAGAAAGCTAATACCTTGGACACAAGTAGTTGTATTCTTCATATAGACATATAAAGTAATTTCCTCTAATTACATAGAAGAAATAAGCATAATAGAAGCATACTATGAAACTGTTGTGAACAAATTGAAAAAGCAGAACTTTTAGAGTCTTATTGTTAGCTTTTAGGTTTTTGTGCTTGAACAATTCTAGGTATTAGTAACAATAGCAAGTATGATGTTCCTGGCAGAGATCTCTCTTTCAGATTATTTTTCTTTTACTGAAAGAGAAGCAGACTCAATACCTATGCAAGAATGTGCTCAAACACACCAAAGAAAATCCTCTGAATACCAAAACTCTGACAAGTAATTGATTAGCCATAAAACTGGCCCCTTAGGAAAGAAACAGCAAGCAAAATTGCTAGGTGACTGTAGATTGAAGGAGTTGGCTGTCACATCTATAGCGTTGTTCACTTTTCTGTTACAGGAAAGATGGAGTCAGTAGTAAATTACAGGTCATGCAGAATGATGGGTACATTTGCAGCTGTGAAGAAATCACTTGGAGACAAGAAAGTATTACATGTTTGTATAACGTTGCCATAGCTGATATACTGTTGGTAGTGAGAGGTAAATGTACTAAGCAAACCTCTGTCAGCATTTTGTGTGTTGTGTTCCTGATCTTTGTGAGGGATGAGGTCGAAAGATGAAGAGAGAGAAGTTATGGAAGGATGAAACATATTGTAGGCTTTTAGCTAGCAGTTCCTATTCTGAAATTGAATAAGATCGCAAGTAGCATAAGGACAAAGTTAAGAGAGATTGCACTCATATTAATTTAAATTTTGTATCCAAAAATGTATTGCAATTAACTAGAAATTAATTGGTTTCTAGAAGGTCCTGTATTCATCATCACAGCCAATGTGTCACAAAGACTGGGAGAGAGAGAGTTTTCTTAATCATAAAAACCAAATCATATTAAAACCAGGTTGGAAGAGACCCATGAGATCATCAAGTCCAACCATTCCTATCAAACACTAAACCATGCCACTCAGCACCTCATCCACCCGTGCCTTAAACACCTCCAGGGAAAGTGAATCAACCACCTCCCTGGGCAGCCTATTCCAGTGCCCAATGACCCTTTCTGTGAATTTTTTTTTCCTAATGTCCAGCCTAAACCTCCCCTGGTGGAGCTTGAGGCCATTCTCTCTTGTCCTGTCCCCTGTCACTAGGGAGAAGAGGCCAGCACCCTCCTCTCTACAATCTCCTTTCAGGTAGTTGTAGAGAGCAATGAGGTCTCCCCTCAGCCTCCTCCAGGTTAAACAACCCCAGCTCTCTCAGCTGTTCCTCATAAGGCCTGTTCTCCAGCCCCTTCACCAGCCTGTTCTACCTTGTCTTTTCCTACCTGCAACAGCAACTTTTTTGGGATGCAGTGTGTTTTACGTGTGTGTAGTATATATATTATTAGGCATATAGTTATTCCAGCAGCAAGAGGTTCAGCGGTCTTGAGTAACTCCAGAATAATGCTAGCCTTCTGTATCATCAACCAGCTTAAGTTAAGATATTGAAGAAAAATCTTACTTCAGCTGTAATGTGAATCATGCTCCCTGCTTTTGATTTTGCTCTTGTTCTAAACTGAGACTAGTTATGTATTTTAATTTTGGGAAAGTTTTATAAAGTCAGTATAAAAATTAAGAAAAAAAGAGGCCTAGTTTCTTAAGGGTATGAAATAGGTATTGTCAAGCACAGCCATGGTGAGCTCAGTGTGATAGAAGACAGTGACAGCTTTTTGCTGCTGGCCGGGTTGCCATTTGGGCAAAGGCAGTTGCTAAGTAGTGTTTGAGAGGAGCAGTAGAGTAAGGGTGAGGAGTAGGCAAAGCTGAGCATCTGAACAAATCTGTCAGGAGAACTAGGGAACCTGAAGTCCTGGAAATAGTAAATGTTTCCCCTTTGGGCTTTCAGTAGCTTTTATTTTAAAGCCACTTCTGCCTGTTTAGTCTGCTATGTGACAGCAAGAGCCAGAAGGAACTGTAGCGTGTGGGAAGGAGGGATTCTGAGGGTATATGTGTTTCAGAAGGTGATTCCTAGGGTTGTTTGCGATGAGTATGAAAAACTAGTCCAAGCTGAAACTGCCTTTTCAATATACAGTGTTATTCTAGCTCATTCTTTTTTTTAAAAGTGTAATACAAAACAAAAGGAACTGTGAAGGCGCAGGGAAAAAACTTCTGTTGTTAAAATTGCTAACTACAAGAAGCAACACTCCACACCTCTCAATCTGAAATAGCGAAGGAGGCTTTTAGGTAGTGGATTTTATCATTATTGTCTAGTTACACGAAGATCATAACCAAAACAAGTAATAGAAACAGATTGAAGACTGATATAAAGGGCCTAATTTTAAGACTAGTGGTCAGATGCTGGCAACACTTTATCCTTGCTAAAGCCTGAAATTAATCACTTGTGTCTATGTGTTTAGTTTCTAGTAGTCAGGAGGCTTGCCTTGGAACATCTGGGGCAGAATCATAAACTGGATATGCTATCACTTTTGGGTTGAGGGAACATCAATTTCGGGAGTTTTCAGTCAAAAAAACTCAAACATGACAGGTACTTTTCTCCTTCGTCCTTGCACCCAGTATGTAATGATGACAGTCATGCACATTTGTAATGTCTGCAGTGACATGAAGTAATGCAATAATTAAGTATCATATACAATTAAAAGGGTGCCATACAGATTTAATTTTCTTCTCTTTTAAAAGTACAAAACCACAAATACATATGAGAATAACTTGTGTGCACCAGTAAGTACTGAATGCAATTTGTTCTAAGTATGATCTCGGGTGCCAAGTGATTGAACTTTTTAATGAAACAGCCGTTTAAATATATGTAAATTGTGTAAATTGTAAACACATGTTGAGAACCTAAACAAAAAACCAAGTCATTAGTACCAATTTCTTGCAGATGTTGGTAAGAAAATCATTAAAAAGTAATAAATATACAAAAAAGTCAATATTAACAATGCAATTAAATGTTTGTTTATGCAACGTGAATTTATTACCAAGTGCAGCGAACCTACTACTTGAAGTTGTTGTGATAGTATCGCACATGATCAGGTTTTGAAAGCTAAATACTACATTTATCAGTAATGTCTTTGCTTCTGCCTTACTACTAGAGCTGTGAAAACTAGTCCTCTCTGAGAAGGGAAGATGTTAACAATATTATTTTGATAAGACTATCTCACCACTTAAAGAACAGTTCACCTTTAAGTTATCTAGTATAATCTAGGGGAGAAGTGAAAAGTCTGACATTGCTCTATGGTTTTAAGCAGGTGGATTTCCATTGCCCTAATGTAGATTTCCCCATCTGTAAAATGTGGTTAAGAGTACTTATTTTTCTGCTACTTCTGCTAAGTAGGACTGTAGCCTTGCTTTGTATTCTGTCTGTGCAAAATGCACAATAGAAGTCTATCCTGCTCTCTCTTCCTATTAAAATGTAGATATTATCTAGTAAAAGTAAATGTCAGGGCACTTAGTAACATATGAAGAAAAATATATATTCAGTTGTAAATCTTACTATGCTAGTATGTTAGCTTGCATGCATGCATGTTAAATACTGCTGTCAATCAAAGATTCTTAGGTTTTCATAGCATCACACCCTGGTCTAACCACAATTCTAAGTGATAGATATAGATATAAGTGTGTATAGACGTATATATAAATACTCACACACAAATATCTGTATGTGCATGCATGTATATAGGTATGTAATGTGCAAATATAATAACAGAATCATAACGTCATTTAGGTTGGAAGAGACCTTTAAGATCACCTGACATTGCCAAGTCCCTGAAGACCACATCTACATGTCTTCTAAATACTTCCAGGGATGGTGACTTAAACCACCAATGCTTGACAACCCTTTTGGTGAAGAAATTCTTCCTAATATCTAGTCTAAAACTCCCCTGGCAAGGGCCAACTACATTGCAGCTACTGTATGCTTCCTTCATGGGACAAAGATAGGCTTCCTGGCCTTCTTAGAATTCCTTCGTTCTTAGAATTTAGGGAGGAAAGGATGCTTTTGCTGTCCTTGCACTACGAAGCATCTCTGTAAGCCTCAAGCACGAGGTAGGGTTCTTGAGGAGGAACAAAACCAGGAAATTGAGGTACTAAGGACAGCCAGGCCTTTCAGATCCAAAATTTATTTTGTGTCCTTCTATAACTGGGATTAAAATAATCAGTGAGGTCCATAATCAAGCATTCATGAAAGTGAGTTTTTTTCTTTCTTTTGTACATAGACGTGCTTTTTAATAATAGTATTACATTTTTCTAAAACTGCAGGAAAACACACAAAAAATCAATCAATATATTCATTGTATTCTTCCAATGTCTTTTCTTCCGTAAAATCCACTGAAATTATTTTTTTTCCAGTGGAGTAAAGGCACTTAAGTACTTCATCATGTTCTTCATTAGAACTACCCAGAGAAAATGCAGGTATCATGCTATAATTATGTTATTTGTTAAGAATTAACATTTGATTTTGCCATAATCTCTGTATTTTTTGTATTTTCTTCTATGGAGTGTGATAGTGTAGAGGATACTTATTTGGGAGTCTGGTGACAAACTGTTGTTAGCATTCTGATACTTAAAACCTTGAATATTTTGATAGTTTATAACCTTCCATATTCTAGTACTATCATATTACTATCTTGTTCTTGCTCTTCCATATTTTTCAAGAATTCTCTTTATTTTTGTATTTGAATGTTGCCTCCATTGAATTTGGGGGAAAAAAAAAAAGATTGCTTAAACTTTGCTGTGCTGTCCTGTACTGTACTGGAATAGCTCATGAGACCACAGTTTGAAATTATAAGAGGTTTTGAAGAATATATATATATTGCATGAGTCTCTGTAGATGTAAGCTAAAAACTATATATTTCAGCCATTAAAGCACTTGTCTGAAAAGCCTAGGTACCTCAGAAGTATTTCTACCAGCTGCTGTTTATTTTCATATTCTAATGTGAGCTTTGCTGAGCAAGTTACATTAATTGCTTTTCTATATTGAAGACATATTGAAAGGTCTCACTTTGAACTAGGTTTTCATAATCCTAACCTTCATAAGAAGTGCCTAAGAAGGGGGCACCTGATGTGGCAAATGCAATAGCAAAAATTTAACTGTTTGTTTAATAGAGTAACTTACAGATAGAATAATGTCTGTCTCTCCTGGCTGTTCTTTGTACCCATTTCAAATTTAACTTATCAGGCTTCAGTGTAATTGATCACAACCATATGGAGTATTCTAGGCGAAGTCTTCCCAGTGCAATAGCATTCATATTCCAGATCTCTCCTGGAAAAAACTCCTTTTGTACTCCCCTGGGAGTATGAGCTTCTTTCATGATCTTATCAGATTGATGCTTTATGGATATTCTGTTGCTGACTGGCAGATTCAGATTTTTTTCACCTCTTTTCAGTTGATGCCTTCAGTTCAAAATGAACATCAAGTCCTTCTGTTCAGAACTCTGTACTATCATATTCATCCTGGTTTTTTATTGGTCTACTTCTGTGGGTCATCTGTTCTTTTGAGTGATATATATTCTGGTTGTAGTCTATACGGTTGCTTCTCAAGTTTCTGACATCAGCAGATCTTATTAGAATGCATGTTTTTGTTCTAAGGTCTACTAACAAAAATTTGTAAAAGATCAGTATCATGACTGATTGTTCAGGTACCCCATTTATAATACCTTGACATTCTGTTTTCTTTGGAGCACCTTTCACTGTCATCCTTATTGATTCCCATTCCTTGCTGTCTGTACTAATCCTTATACCTTCAGTTTAATATCTTGTGTGGCACCATTTGAAATGCTAAATAAAGCTAAAAAAATATTGTATTTCTCTTGTTTAGAACATCAGTTATCTGACAAAGAAAAAATACAAAAGTTAAATTTGTATTTAGCTTAGTGTGTATTGTCCCATCTTCCCATTTAACAGTGTCTTTGTTCTTCCCTACAAAATATTTTTCAAATCCTTGTGTGCCATTTACATCAGATAGGTAACTCTAAGCTTGCCATTTACTGTTCCCTTTCTTGAGTACAGGTGCCATATCTTGTCTTATAAATCCTAGGGTGTGCAGACTTGATTTAAAAATAAGTTGTTTGCTACTTTAGTTTGTCAGTTCTTTCAGTACCTGGGGCTGATATTGTGTTTTCCTGGTTCCAGTTACGTTAAGCTCCTTGAATGAGCAGGGGGAATATATTTGGAAGGTTGGAGCTGCTTCCACCACAAAAATGAGGCAGGAAGACATATAAAGAGTATGTAGAGAACTATCAGTTCACCAGTTCTGGGAAGATAATGCCTGCAGAAATCACAGCTTTGTTCTTTGCAGTGCTGATGTCACTTGCACGTGGAAGATGGTGACCAAGTCCTGTGTTTTGTTTTCTGTCCCAGCATATCCAAGCTGTATAAATGAGCTTGTGAATAGGGAAGAAATAATGAAAAGTGAAATGACAGGGGAAGAAAAATTGTCTACAGTAAAAATATTTAATGAGAGAATGTGAATATTTTACCTGATGAAAAAAATGGAGATGTTCTGGTTCAGCAGACTAAAGAAGGCGAGTTGAAGAATTGTTTCCTTGTGTTTTCTTTTTGAAATAAAAAGTTTCCATGTGCAAAGTTCATGTAGTTGCACATAGACAAGTAGGATTTATCATCTGCCTTCATGATTGGTCATAGCTGGTTATTTTAAAGGTGTCTGCCTTTAAAAAGGCAGGAGGTATTATAATAAAATCTTGCTGCAAAGGAGGTTAGCCATTGGTTCTTTAGAGGGAATGGCTGTGAATATTGGCTTAACGGTTTATAGAAACAGACAGATGTTAGAGCAGCTGCTTACTTGCACAACTGGGTAAGATGTAAAAGCATTGGTCTGGCCATGACTGAAAAGAGCAGAGTTCCTTCTGAAAAGACGCATGCCATATTGCCTTTGATCTTAAAATTCATAATATTCCAATAGTAAAAATTAATTCACAAACTTTTCCGTATAGTTTGACTGATCTTTATTATACAGTCAAGTTGGATAGGTAACTAAGGTTTTCCTTAGATCAGTAATACCAAAAGTGAGTAGAAACACAGGCTTCAAAATAGAATTAACAATTATAATTGAATGTCTCCATTTATACTGCTGAAGTTGCAGTGAACATTTTGATTGAAATGTTTATGCTCTTAGCTCCATAATATAATGAACCAGTGCTTTAGGTCAAGCTTATTACACTAGAGGAAGGCATGGAGTAGACTAGTGAAGGAAAAGATTGTCCCTTCCCTTTGAGTTTTCTGTTTTGAACATTTCTTTTTATTTAGAAAAATACTTTGGAATTATATGTGTTTTAAAATGCCTGATTACCCTAGGAGTATACTTTTAGTCACAGAAGTGAAAAATAGTAGTTGCAAAGAAGCCATGCAATACAGCAGGTATTTCCCTAAGTGGCATCTATCTGTGTCTATAAAGCAGCAGTATCCTGTAGGTGAGTTAAAAGGGCATGTGCTATTCCTATAAATAATAGAAGGTTTGACTTGTGTTTTCACTTTGAGGCCTTGTCTTAAGGCAAGGATACTCCTGAGTTCCAGCCACTAAGATCATGGACTTGATTTGCAATTGCCATTGCTCTCCTTCTGCGCATGGGTGAGTGCTGTAGCACGGCTCTGATGTTGAGTCAAGTGTTTTTGATTCATGCACACATATGAAAAAGATGGGGAATTATTCCCCTCTTGCAAGGCTTAAACACAGCCTGAAGTATCTGGTCCTGGTTCCAGGGACACTCTCATCCATACTTGTGAATTTGGTGTTGGAAATGAAATATGCTAAAAATGTTGATAGAATGTGCTCAAGGGATAAGAGAGAGTTCATCTTCCTGTGTGCTTAGTCCTTAACGTGTGTGCAGGGTGCAGGATGGGTAGCACTCCTGCAAGGTATCACTCAAAGTCATGGTTGTAGTTTGTAGAGGCTCATGTACAAACATCAAATGTAGTTTTTGCTTGTAATTAGGACCCCAGTTAGGGAAAACTTCCAGTACAGCTGAGAGAAGGGACTAGTAGGCAACAATGTTACACTGTGCCAGGGGCAGATAGGACAGAATTTGAAACTGAGTTAAAGCTGCAGTTGTGTTTCAGAAACCTCTATTGATGGTTTTTACCCTACTACCCAAGCTTAGTTCTTATGATTGCCTGGAAATTAGGAATTGAGTGAAGACACAGAGGCTTAAGTTAAACACAAAGAATTCAGTGATACAGTAGTTTTAGCTGGTTTGACTCCTCAAAATTTACTAATGAGGAAGTAATCACAGTATAAAAAAATCTAAGCCTGCCAATAAGTGAGGTGGTAGTAGTTGTCTTTTGGATGTGTCTAGGAGGTAATACAAGATCTCTGTTCTTCGCAGCTCACCAGTTGCTAAGAATTGCTGTAATACATCCAGAAGTGGGACTCGTAACTGCCTGACAACTTTTTATTGCACTTTAGCTATAGGACTGTTATTCCATCTTTAGAGATGTTCAGGGATTTAGTCTATGTACTGCAACTGAAAGTCTTCAGTAAAAAAAAGCAAATTATTTCCAAATGAGAATTACATTAACAGAAGCAACCTATTCCTAGCTCTAACACCTTGTCTCAGACTTCAGGTATTTGCAGACCTACATGGTCTACGGCACAAAGTTTGGCCCCTTCTTGCCATAGGTTGCATAATAAAATTCTTTGGGGAATATATATTTACCTATATAGTTTTGGAAATGGTCTTTAAGCTGTGATTACTAAAGCAAGTAGGGCATCGGGCCTTTTCACTTCTTGCCCCTCATGTGCTGTTGTTTAGGTGGCCTTTTTTAGAGCTGGCAGTTAGATCGTTCCTGGTTTCCTTAAAATATTAAGTGCTTCACACATTTTACGTGTAGGTGTTTCATCGCTCCTCTCTGAAGAAAGGGAATGCAGCCTGAATGCGGTACCCAATACAGCTTCAGAGTTTGTGAGCGACACAAATCTGCCTTTTACTGAGTTTCCTGCGGGTCTTGAGCTGTCGATTCCTCTGGATTGTATCCTGAGATTCCAAGCGTGAGGATGAAGTCATTCCCTCCCATGAGACACCCCCCTGACCCACTGTAAGCCTTGTTTTCTGGGAGCCGAGAATCGTAGAATCACCAGGTTGGAAGAGATCTCTTGCATCACCTTGTCCGACCCTTCCTATCGCGCCGGGTGCGGGTCAGCGAGGGGAATTTTCGCTCACTGAGGCCGATTGTCAAGTCCTAAAGGCAGGAACGGAGCGCGGTGCCAGCCCCGCGGGCTTCGCTGGGAGGAGCACCTGCTTCTATCATGGAGTCACCAGGTTGGAAAAGACCTCTGAGATCATCGAGTCCAACCCGAGAGCGGGTCCAGCCTTCCCCTCCTCTCTTTGTTAGCCCGGGAGGTAGGAGGGGAAAACGGGGAGAACTCCCTTTGTTACGGAATAACCTCGGGATCGCCTACAGCCCAGCATTTCTCTTTCAAGAGGGGAGGTTTGGAAGGTGTGGGGGGAACACGGGGAAGCGGCGGGAGGTGTGTGGGGAGGGACCAGAGCGCGCGCCCCCCGGGCCGAGCGGTGGCGTGGGCGGGGCCGAGGGGGCGGTCACGTGGCGGGAGGGGGGGTCACGTGGCGGGGGAGCCGGGCCCAGCAGACGCCGTCGCTCTTGGAGCGGTGAGAGAGGAAGGGAAAGGGATGGGGGGAGCGGCAATGGCGGGGGGGCGCCGGTGCCCTTTGTGCTTTGAGGGGTAGGGGGGTGAACCCGGTCCGAGAGATGCCCACGGATCCCAGCCCTTCCCTGCAGCCCCGCAGATGGGGGGTGTCTCTCAGCCCCCGCGATGTCTCCTGGTTTGCCTTTTCCTTCTGTATTTTCATCTGCGTCCCTCCCCCCACCGCCGCGTTCCAGGGGCTCNAGGGCAGGCTGAGAGAGTTGGGCTTGTTCGTCTTGGAGAAGGCTCTGAGGAGATGTTATAGCGACCTTCCAGTGCCTGAAGGGGCTGCAGGAAAGCTGTGGAGGGGCTATTAAAAAAGGCTTGTAGTGACAGGACTAGGGGCAGTGGGTATAAACTGTAGAGGGGCACATTTAGGCTAGACATAAGGAAGAATTTCTTCACTGTGAGAGTGGTGAGACACTGGCACAGGTTGCCCAGGGAAGCTGTAGCTGCCCCATCCCTGGAGGTGTTCAAGGCCAGGTTGGATGGAGCCTTGGGCAGCCTGGGCTGATGGGAGGTGTCACTGCCCATGACAGGAGTAGTGGAACTGGATGATCTTTAAGGTCCCTTCTAACGCAAACTATTCTATAATTCTGTGAAATTTCACTCAAGCAGTAAAAGGTAGAGTGGAAGCGGCTGTGTGGGGTCAGGGCAGAGGTCTGATTGGGGTAGGTGGTGGTCCCTGCGAGCGACACAGGACAGATGCCTCAGGGAGCACTGTAACAGGCCTCCAGCAGTGTGAGTTTGAGGTTCTTCCTAAGGCAAATGCCATGGTTTTGGTATTTAAGAGCGCTTTTTCTTCCTTGACTCATACATGTTTTCAAAAAAAGAAGGCGGCAAAGGCCTGCTTGTAGAAAAGCTTTTTCTTTGCTTTCTCTAAAGAAATGAAATCGCTCTTATTATTGTCATAGTCAGTTTGATTTTCCCAGGATGGAATTTGCCTGCCTGAGGATTACTGATTCACGAGCAATATGTTGTGCTTTAAATAGCTAAGGGGTATTTGCAATGGATGTTTTCTACACATACAGCAGACGTAGATAATAAAATTGGTTCTTAATGTCTGTTTCTGAAAATAATTTGTGGAATTTAAGTCTTAAAACCTAAAATACATGTTTAATAAAATGCATCATAGTAAGAACTTGCTCAGAATTGCATGTTTTACTTCAAAACAATGTTGATAGCTTTGGGGATGATTATACAAATATGAGCCACTTGCACTTAACTATTTCTGTTTAAACTTAAAGAGTTAAGTTGTATAAAAAGGATTATTAATGGAACAGATTTCTCATTGCATTAAGATTTCTGGTAAAATTATTTAAATAATAGCACCATAGATTTTTCTGTTATAGCAGAATCATGGTCATCCCTAGGGATGCTAGCTATCAACTTGATCCTGCAATGCTAATTCAAGAAAGCACTTCGTGCCTGGAGCTCCTAACCTGATTGCTCATATAAGGAGCAGTTGCACGAGCGGCCCTCATTTTTCACAGGCGATGCAAATGTCAAGCAAAGCAGAGTTATTTCGAAAAACTTCATATCCTTCCACATCCTCATTGGAAGTTTATAAGAAGGTCATTATCAGTTTCTTAAAGGCTGGTGTGTGTGTGTATAAATAGATATTTATAAGATTAAAAATAGCTTAGCAAACTGACAGCTGTAGCTGTTATGAATGACTTTCACAGAAAGATGGTAGGTGTTTTTTTTTTTTTTTTGTACAACAGATAATTGCTTCTAGCAACAGACTAGAATTTGTTCTTACCTAGTCAAGAGATGTTTGTTCTAAAACCTTAACATATTTCACTGTCCTATAAAAAGCCTGCTGACTTTGAGCTACAGTGAGCTCCTGATGGACAGTTGCAAGTATTCAGTGGGGTTTTTTTCAGTAAGCTGACGGATAGATTTAAATGGTTGTATTGTAAGCATACACCAAGAAAACTGTTGTGGCACAACTTTCCTTAGCTCACTTAATCATTTTTATGACAAAAAAAGAACTGGTTCAGCTGAACTTTCAGGTGAAATTAGAGTTTTTCATAACTAGCCTCTAGAAAAAATTGGTACTAGTTTTATGTCGCTATTAAGCATACTTATAATACACAGCTTTTAACAGTGCTTTTCATTAGTAGGTCTCAAAGCACCTTGTAAAAGAATTCAGTGTAATTATTCTCTTATCTAAGGGTAATTATTATCATCTTATCTAGTGCTCATAAAGGGATCATTGTCTGCCTGTAATCGCTGTGAGAAACTATAAGGCCTAACAATAGAATCTGATTTTTTATTTAATTTTTTTACAATAAAACCCTCCACAAACTCACCTTCCTGTTTTATACAGTTTTCTGTTATAACGTTATTTTGTTTAATGATGCCTGAGGTGATTTCATACTATACTTTCCATACTGGGATTGCAGGCTAAGCCTGTGTTTTAAGAAGAACGGACTTCACTGTGTCAAAAGAGACCTTGGTGAAGATTTAACTAAACTTACTGATGGGTTAGAGAATGATTCAAGGCAGTTTCTGTTAGGGTAATCAGAGTAGTAAAGGTGCATGTCTCTAGTTCAGTTACCAGAGAGCTTGGCTGCTAAGAGAGTTTATACAGATGTCTCTGTCAGGAAACAAAAAAGGAAGGATATGTATGTGAATGAGCAAGTTGCATTGCTGGTGTCATCATGTCATCTTTGTTTTCATTCATTTCCCTCTTGTAGAGCTGGTAGATATGATATGTAATGTCATGTCTCTTTTTTGATTGGAACTACCAGTTGCAGTCATCTTCAATGTCCCATTTTTGTAATGTATCTGGTAGCAGAACAAAGTTATGATGCTAGAGGTGTGAGGTGCGCACCTTTAAATTGTTGATTTCCACCTGCCTCTGTTAGTTGGGATGTGTGGATGATTATCACTAATTATATTATTGTTGCACTTTAATAGTTTATTTTAGAGCTTGAGGTCTTCTGCTGGGTTCATATTTTCTAAAATAGTACATAAAGCCATTTTTGTTTTTCTTTTTTGATTCAAGACAATACATTAGAGCGTTGTCGTTCAGAGATGAGTTAGGAAACATGTGAAGAATTTATAATGGAAAGATTATAATTTGGTAGCTATATGGTACACGATATACTACATAGTGTGGGACCTGCATTCCCAGATGTGTAATGCTATCTAGAAACATGAGCTCATGTAACTTAGATGGAAGTTGTAAGCCCTCTATTAAAGCACATGAAGGCTTGCTTGCTGTAGTGAAACGTTTGCCAGCAGTCTTACAGGTGTAGTCAGTGATTTCAGTTTACTGTCTGTAAAAAACTGCCTGCTTTTTGGCAGGCTAATATCTGGACTCCAGTTAGATCTGAGGATTCAGATTATTTGGAAAAAAGGTTCAAGAGGAAATGGTCTGAGAGGTGCAGTTCCAATAAGTTGTTTTTCTGCCTGTTTGTGTTCATTGTTTTTGTATGACTCTTGTTTTGATCCATGCTTTTGTATTTGATGCATTATTTCTGTGTTGTGTTATTTTTAACTAATGTCTTTGTTTACATCATTTGAATACTTAAAACTTTAATATCTTTTAAATGGTCTGTGGTAGTAGTTTTCATTTTGTGCTTGTACCCATGAAAGACATTAATATTACTCAGCTGCACATCAAATCCTTGATAGCTGTAATATATCAAAGCTGGCCTGGAGAACCTCCCAATGGAAAACTGGGCTGTTTGTGTAGCATGGAGGTCCCGATCCATGCCTTCTGCATAGTTTCAGTGCTAGCAGACCCAGCTTGTAGTCATACACTTTGCTAGTACCCTGGTTTTGAATAGTCTCCAGCATCCTTGTCTAGCATAAAGTACTCTTTGCAAAGCATGTGCTTGAAGATTAGCGCTGTCATTAGAATATAAATGTCTAGCACTTCTCAGTACTAATATCAATCCATCCTATCAGTTCTTCCTCTGCTTTGTACGTGCAATGGAATAGATTCCTCTCCTTTGAAGACACTCTTCTCATTAAGTATTTGTTGAAGCAAATATCTTGCAGCTAAACTGATTTCTAAATAAAATTTCTTATATCTCATTTCACTGTTTGAATAATAATTGCATAATAAAATTTGGAAGAAGGTCAAACCTATTCACATAGCCATTTAAAGAAAATTATTGCAAACACTTTACCAATGGCACCTGGCACCATTTAAGCAGAAAAAAAAATGTAGGAAGTTACCATGAATGTTGGATACAATATGAAAGAAAATAATCTTTCTACATGTATATTAAAAATACTATGGAAGAGCTTAGGTTTTGAAGATAAGTAGGAAATAAAGTTATTGTGAAAAGCAAAGGTTGTCTGCCCACTGTGATTGTGATGGATTGCAGTCCACAGGAGGCTCTTTAGTTGGAGAAAAAACATAGCTGACAAAATTCTCAGATTATGAGCGATAGAGAAAGAGCAGTCTCACTTTTATTCTGTTTTGTTGCAGTATCTAGTAGAGTGGGAACCCTGGTCTCTTGGGCATCCAGACATTACTAGCACTGTTATTGCTGCCTATGCTTGATAAAGGACAGATCTCCCTAGTCTAACAGCACAGTGAAATGACTTCTAAGAAATCCTTTCGGTTGTAAATAGCTAAAGAAATAAAGCACAACCCCAAAGATCTACCTGTCTGAAATCTGAGTAAAATACACAAAAGGGATATTGACTAACACAACTCTTTTCTTGCAGATAATATAAACTGTGGATAACAGCTAATACTTTATAAAAATATAAAAAAAATGTTACTCATTAACCTACTTTAAGTGTTAAGTAGAACTTAAAAAGGGGAAGTGAATTCAGCTAAGTGAGAAGGAGGAAGAGTTATATATTTATGGTGTCTTCCCCAGCTCTCATGAGTGATGTAATTATTTTAAGGACTGTTACTTATAAATACCATGGCTGCCATACAAGTGCCCTATGTGGTGTTTGGAAATGAGGGAGTTGAACGGTGTAGGTGTTGAATCAACTTTAGGTATTTTACCTTCGTTTTTCCCAGGCACAGAAATGTGCATCTAGAATGGTGTATCAGCTCAAACCAAGGGTTTTTCTACATCAGAATCTTGTTTTTAACAGTGGATGATAGCAGGTGTCTGTGGAGCAGTATCCGAGGGCAAGTGGCTGAATATCTGAAGAAGGCATCACTGGCTTCTAGTAGGATGTAGGTTACGGGGTTATGGGCAGATTATTTAATATTTAATAATTCGTTTCTTAATAATTATGGTAAATTTATGCAACCTCTTTTTGAACCCATGGTAGCTTTAGCATCTGCAGCATCCCATGACACAAGGAGAGAAGTGTAATTGTCCACATCTAGTTAAGTTGTTGCCAGCTTAAGAGTTAGAGTCCTCCACTCCTTTCATTTTATATGATGTAAAACCCTGTTCTTAATTTGTAAAATTTTATATCAAACATGCATGGATAAAGCTGAGTGCTTGGTGTGTACCTATGGAATATCAGGCCTTGCGTGCAGACGCTTTCTTATATTTACTGACAAATAGACAAAAGAACGCTTCATAAAATCTTCTCACTTTCAGTCCAGTTTGTTTACGCTTTGTTTCTCTTAAAATGGAACCTGAGAACTGCTAGTAGCTAGTTTTGTGCTCAGTGGAGTGTCTCTTTGTGAAGACACTGCCATCCACCCCTGTATAAGTATTGTATCTGTAGAAACATTTTGAGCATAAAAAGCAGGCTTTTGAAAAGTGATTGCCAAGCTTGTGGTTGTTAGTAAGAATGAACGAAGTTCAGATTCAGATTTTGGTTTGGTTACTGTAACTGAGTAGCCGTGGACAGGTTTTATATACCCATATTTATCATATAGTCCTCCAGAAAAAAACATAATACACTTCTAAATAATTTGGAAACAGAACAGCATGTAAATGAAATGGCTTTTCCCCATGGCCAGTACTTGCAACTTTCGTGTTATCTCTAAAGGAGGAGTGATGTAAATCAAATGGGGTTTGATTTGCCTTTCCAGGCTTGGATTGCTCTGGAGACTGCTGAGGACACTTCCAGTTTGATATGGTCTTATCGCTGCCCTGGATTCCTCCTCTCTTCTCTTGAGTGCTGTGGTTTGTTAGCAAATCTGTAAAGGTATTTGATGCCTAGCGCAAAGGATCCTTATGGCTGAGAGTGTGTGTGTTTATGTATATATATATGTATATTTTTTTTTTATATAACAGAAAATGGGGCTACAGCTCCCATTGTCTGGTAGGTCTTTACAAATATTTTTAGATAAAGCAGTGAAAGTGGTTGAATTCTAGGAGAGAGATTTAAATAAATGCATTCAAATCCCATAATGGCATGGGGAAACTATGCAGTGAAAATCTGCTATCTTGCATGAAAGATCAAGGGATAAAATTAAACTAGCTCATTTTACAGGTATGCAATTTGGAACCAATTGGAGTTTTTCCAAAGTAGAGATGTAGATATGAAAAAATAAAAAAAAAAACCAACCCCAAACATCAGGGAGATGGGGAAGGGACATAGTTCTTCTAAAGATACCTGTAGTGAACCCTGCTATGAATTGTAGTAGATCACCACAAGCAAGAATTATTGGTCTGTTTCTCTCAACAACAACTTCTTCAGTGCAGCAGCAGGATTCTATTAAAAGCAAATACAAATCATGGAATGAAGTAGTTAAGACGTCTTTCTTTGAGTTGCAGACTTTTCCAAGGTGGATTCCTTCCAGATTTTGCCACTCTGCTGAGGAGGCATTCTCTCTTCCTTTACACCAGTAGAATAACCCAGTGGAACATGTATTAAATCCAGTATATGTTATTTCCCAGTGTTGCAAAGGGAATTTTTTGAATTTGAAATTCTGTTCACTGGGCCTGTAATAAGGTCGAGGAAAGTATGGTTTTTTAATCGAGTATAATTTGAGCTTTGTACTAGCACTAGGAGTCTGCCTGTAAAGTGTTAGTCTCTCCTTTGTATTTCCAGAACATAATTATTTCTTTTTATTAATGGAGTAATTGGAAATTGCTCTTTCGTCCAAGGAATCAAATGAGACCACTGATGAGAGAATGATGATGTAGCTTGGGAGATGAGGAAGAAGATTATATGGAAATTCTTACTTGAGTTTCATTTTCAGTACTGTGTTAGTGTGTTTTGCAGTCATTATTATTAATACGGAGAGCAGATGTCCTGAATAGGGGTTGTTCTGGGCTAAAAGGGACCAGTAATGCTGAAAGATTTCATAAAAGATAGAGATTCATGAATCACAGAATCACAGA
>WAAB01023187.1:192768-216363 GCA_013389865.1 Piaya cayana | reverse complement strand
AAAAAAAAAAAACAACCACACCCAAACCAAACCCCCCAAAATTCTCCATTACAATTCTGTTCCTCACAGGAGAATTACAGGTTAAAAAAACTTACAGAAAGACACAAAAATGTAGGTGAGGAAAGCATCACCTGTAAGATAATGCAGGACAGATTCTCCTACTGCTGCTTTCCTAACATCCTGCCATGAAAGAGTAACTCTAGAAACCCACCCTACAAGCCATAGAAGAAAGCCTGTTTACTGCCCAAGCAAGTCAAGCTTTTAGAAGTTGCTAGTCTTCCTATGTCTCAAGAAGGATGGTGATGGCCCTGAAGGAGCCTTGTGTCCTTTGGAACAGGTCCTGGAAAGTGCTACTCCAGTGAAGGATAGCTTTTATTCTTGTTCCCCAGCTTCTCATTTTTCCCCGCAGGAGACAGTGTGTGCAGTCATTTACAGAAAGCCATGCTGCTCTGCTTGCTGCTCGCTTTCAAAGGGCTGTGAGAAAGTACTCTAAAGGAGAAAGATATCCTGACAACTTCCTCCATGTTACATCTGGCCTGAGCACTGCTTGTGCTGCTGTTATCACAACTGCACATTCTTTTCAGCACATGGTCTGCTCTGTTCTCAGTGCCTCAGTGATGTGTTGGAATCTAGCTCCTGGACCATGTCTGAAATCACAAGAATTAAAAAGTTGCTTTTAGTTATGTTAACCAGAGTCCATTTTGGGGAATGGGAGATGTCTTAGTGCTCTTTGACTTTAACAGTCTTGGTACCAGTTTCCACAGGCTGGAAGCAGTGATGCATCATGTCAGGATTCCTGCAGTTTGTAATGGGTGCAGCCTGTGAGAAATTATTCCAGGTTAGCAAAAGAGGAGCAAGTGTTACATAGTCAAGTGGGTTGGTTTTTTTTTTTGACATCTCTTGTTTATACTAATTTGTCTAGGCACAGATGGAAAAGACTTTGGCTTTAGACCTGCCAAGCTTATTCCAGTCTGGAGGAAGATAGTAGGTAGCTCATTTCTGTTGTGAGATGCCATAGGGGAGGCTCCTGGGGCACAGTTTGTTTGGCCAAGCAGGGCATTAAAAGAAGGGAAGACATCAAGATGTGCTGCTTGTGATTTGAAGCTGGCAGAAGAAATGGGAACAAATTGCCCCACCCTTCCTCATGTAGGTGCAGGAGATCGGAGCAGAGACACTTTGCTCTTCCCTTCCCTACCCTTGCAGAACAAGTTGCTCCAGAAAAATGTGGCTGTTTAGATAGTATCTTTGCCTGGGCAAGGGAGAAATGAGGTCAGCTAGATAAGCAGTGGCTCTGGCATTGCCCTGATCCAAAGACAGGCGCTGCATTGCCAGAGCCCCACTGGGCTTCGCAGGTGAAGCCTGCACAGAGCCCACACTGGGCAGCATAGAGATCAGTTTCTGCTCTCATTTTGGAGGGCCTTTGGTTTTGTGCAACCGTTAAGGAGCTAGGAGTCCTACTTTAATATCTAGGCCTGACAGCTCAGCCTCCTGTAGGTTTCCTGCTCCCAGTAGGAAGAAAATTTTCTCAGCAGTTAATTCAGCTCGTGTGCCTGCACAGGAGTCCAGTGTTGAATGGTGTGATCCCTTATTAAATCTTTTTAAAAAAAGGTTTCCATTCTAGGGAGAAGGACTGGCAGGGGGATACCCTGCACTTTGTGGAATAAACCTGTAGCTTTGCAAATGTGATACATGACTAGGAAATTCTTGAAGTGTTTTCTGCAGTTATGCTGGGAGAACAAGGTGCTTGGACCACAAGAGGTACATGGACTAATCTACTGTAGTGCAAATCACTCTTGTACTGCAGAGAAGCATCCCTGAAGATTTAGGTTTTGTATGAACAGATTCCCTTTGTATGACGACAAGGTCCACCAAGGACAAAATATTTCTTGTGCATAATCTCTGATTTCTTGCTTCATCTACAGGTAGCAGAGCGCTTTCTTTTGCATATTTGAAGACTGTTCCCATTAATCTTACCCTTTGATTAAGCAGCCTTAGATTCTTGAGGTTTCCTGTTCAGCTGCACTTACCAGGTTCTATGAAAGATGTTCAGCTTCCAGATGAGTCCTGTAACAGCTCAGCTGTAAAGAGAGCTGCTGTGTTATACCCATATGCTGCCAAAGCCTTCTGTGAAAGCAAGTGAAGGTGCTACATAGCAGGGATGTTGGGGTAGGTATTGAGGTAAATATGTGTTGTCAGTTCTGTGAACTCCACGCTTGGCACCAATGCAGGATTTCTGTAAAGCTCCAAGTGGCAAACACAACATAAGAAGGGAGAGATACTGAACACTTCATTCAGATGTGAATTGCCTAGGAGAGTCGGTAATACAAGCACCTGAAACAGGGAAGTGAATAGAGATTACCAAGAAAAGTATGGTGTAATAGTGCCCTTCACCTGTGTTTAGAGACAAGTGTCTTGCTAAAGAATACAACTAGAACTCAAATTTCAGATTATAGCAAGGAACAACATGGTAAATATCAAAGTGGAAGTATCAGAATGGGAATAAATTGGCCAGAACTGATGACTGAGCTGTTAATGTCCTTCTGATTTAGATGGATTCTAATTGCAAACATAAGTCAGTTGATTGTATTCAGTCTTTATTTATGATCAGTTCTGATTACACAAATTATGACAAATATGAATTAGGTTGTAACTAGCCCAGCAATAAGCTCTATGTTGCTAGGTAACAAGCCAACATTATTTCAAAAAAACCAATCAAGGGGAAGCTACTGAGCTATTGTTCTCTGTTCTTGCTCCTTGTTCTTTAAGCTTGCTGTTAAGAGCCTTTTAAATGTCTTCTCCTTAGTATTTGATTTTCTGGGAGGACGGGTAAAGGTTTTGTTGAATTTCAAGCAGGCACCTTTGTGCAGTTCTCCATTTGACTAAGGTTTTTGGAGCGATGGCTGTGGGAGCAGCTGTCTCAGTGCTTGGGAAGTGATGCACTCCTGGATGCTGAAATCATTACAGAGCAGCTCTGAACCAGCTTGCAATGCTTAACTCTGCCTTCACTGCTATCAATTTGTCTGTCTTTGTAGTATTGGAACTGAAATGCTATGATGGATCTTAATCCAGCCCTGGTTTTAGTGACTTTGTGAATCTCAAGAACTGCTTGTTATTCTAGATAACACCATCCCTGTGTTGGGGAAGCTGAGATTAGGTGCAACTCAAACAGCTGCCAACTCTTCAAAGCTCTTGTAGATATGGGCTTGGCATGAGATTCCTGCTCAGTGTAGAGCCACATCTTGTATGTCATGTGCAAAATAAAAGTGGTGGAGGCCAGAGTGTAGATGGGCAGAGTCATCCATTTTAGCACAGTTTCCCTATCTGGCAGCAGGCATCCTAACAAAAAAAGCTGCAGGTTTCCTTGAATCTGTGTCCTGGAGGTGATCAAGCCAACAGGCAAAACACCATGGAGCCTGTTCCCTACTGAGGATTGGAGCAGGTAGTTTTTAATCAACCTGAAAATAACCCGAACTGTGCACTGAAGCATCTTTGCTTTGGAGATATGTCAGGAACACTTTCAATTTTTTATCTTCTCTGGAACAGCAGGAGAAATGCCACTGAAATAAGCCCTGTAATTTCTTCTCTGTAATTATACCTGTCACCACTTCCGATGGAACTGATATAAATAGGCATTTCTGCTTTCTATTTGTATTGTGCTTTTTTAATACAAAACAAAGTGAACTGTCTACCCCTATCTCTGCTGGTAAGACCAGCCTAAGATGTACGAAATAAATGAAGCATTCACACACTGTTAATTTGCTCTCCATTTCTAAGCATCGCACTATATACGAGTCATTGCTGTTGTAAGTAATTTTGTTTGCTAAGATTGTCTGTAGGATTTATCACATGGTAAGGTCAGATGATAAAACCAAAAGAAATCTATGTTAATGTAGGCTTTCCCCCCACACCCAGCGTCTACTGTTAAATCCACATTTGTCTGGAAACAAAAGGCAAGCCTGTGCCAATGTATAATGCAAATCTCCACGCTTTAGTCAGCATTCATCTGAAATCCTCACATAAGCCAAGGGGAATTCACAACTCTAGGAAAGAGTTGTAGGAGTAGATGCATTCTAGGAGAGAAGAAATTGCACTATATTTTAACTTGTTCTGGGTTGAATATGTTGGACCAAATTTGATAACAAGATGAACTAGCTCACCCTACTTGATGTCAGCGAAGCAATAGCAATTATGCCAAATGGAGAGCTTATAAATTGACCCAATAACCAAGTAATTATGACTTACTCTAGGAGGAGAGTGCCCAGTGGCTTGGCTGATCATTACTTGATGTCTGCAGCTTTGCTGGGGGAGCTGGCTTGGTGGATTTAAGAACCACTGTACAGTGAGACCCATAAACTACTTCCAGCCTCTTACCAGTTTCAATGGCAAATCCAACATGTATTACTTGACCTGGCCTTTAATAAGCAATAAGCAGTCATAAAATGGAAAAATAATTTTAAATAAAACCCCTCATGTAATTTCAACTCTCTCTCTGTCCCTAAGAGAGGAAAAATCATATAGGGAACAAATGAATTCATGCATTTATGGATGATGTTCAGATACTGTAATGATACTGAGGTATCACAACCAGACATGACTAGCAAGAAAATGAGAATGGAGGAAAGGCTTTATTCTAATGACAGAAGCTTAATTCTCAAAATCAGGGGGTTTTAAACCTCACTAGTTGGTAAAGAAAGTTTTACCTACCATACACTCCTACCCAGGGAGGCAATAAAGTCAACACAGCAATCAAATCTGTGCAGAATGTGGTCTGTGATTTAGACCACAGGTTTTACTGGAATTCAATTTATATTGATAAACACAGTTTTTATTATCTTCATAGGTCCCCAAATTAACTTCAAAACCTGCAATAAACAGGTTTTATAGCATTGAACAGCAGAGATGTTCCTGCTCTGCTTACACAATCCAACGTGACATTCAAAACCCCCAATCTCTTCACAACACCCACTTCCACGCTGAAGTGAGTGGTGCTGTCTAACCCAGCTGTTTTCTGGTCTCCTAAGGGAAGATGTTCTTCCATTTGTGGCTCAGTTGAAGATGGCCAAAATTCAGCTAAAGGATATAATTAAGTATGTTCTTTCATGTGCACTGGAGTATTCTGAAACCCCACCAGTGACTCCAGGGGGTGCTTGCAAATGGGAACTCCGCCGCATCCAGAGAAGTCACTGACAGTCAGGTCTGCAGACACTGCGTCCTAATTTGGATGTTCTAAGAAAAAAAAATACATTAGAGCTCTCAAAATTTGATTTTTCTGAACAGCTCAGTATTCATAAACTCATTACCAGAATCAAGGTGGCATTTGTTATGCTACATATGGCAAAAGACAGGAAAAAAAACAGGGCATTGTGCAAAGTGTCAATTAGGCCTCTTAGTGAGCCATAGAAGTAAAACTGCTCAAAACAAAATAGCACTTGCCACAGTGAATCATGACTGATGCTGTACCAGGTGTGGGAAGTGGAAGGTGTGCTTTGTTCTGAAGTAATTGAAACAGCCCCAGTGACTCTTCAACAGTTTTGTCTAGCAAAACTGCATCCCAGAAGCAGATTGTACTGCTGTTGGTGTAATTTCAGGTGATAAACATGTGCTAATAACCTTGGACTCAATTTAAGTTTAAGAGAGGCTGCTCCAGGAATCCTTCTGCATAGGGCGGGCAGATGAACCCTTGGCCAGGAATGAAAATTCCTGTATGCTATGAAGTGTTAAAATGCCTACCACTTCACAAAGAACTTGTGCACTAAAAGATTTTAAACAAAACCACATATCAAAGCTGGTGGGTTTTGTGCACCCTTCCCCCTTGCCAAGCCTGTTCAGGAATGCCTCTAACTGCCCCTCTCTACAGCTTTTCTGCACCTCTTTTTCTGAGATTATCCCTCAATTTTTCACAGGCTGCCAGGAAGCTGAATGTTTGGAAGGGAGACTCTGTTCTTTAACAGCTTATTTTCCCCAGGACTTGCACTGGGAGTTCAGGGGATCTCTAACTTCTCTGCTTAAATCTTGAGGGTTCTCCTTCAGAGCTGTGGCTTTCTGCAATACAGGAATAATGCTGACACATCCCAGCTCTGAATTCAATAACATCTGCACAAGAAACATTTGGTACTTCTGAGAACTTGTTTTGGCAAATGTCTTCATCTTCCCTACTTGCTCTTGGCTCTGGGTATGTCACTTCAGCCTGGCCTTTTTCTTAGGATATGACTTAAATAACTTATCGAGCCCTCAGCTTGCTTCCAAGGAATAAGAAATCTATATCAGTTGATGAGAGCATGTATGGATCAGAAAATGAGGCTCTTCACCCAGCCTTGGTATTTCCTCCATACTCTTCAGGACAGCGTTCCTTATCGCTTAGCAATGAGCTCAGTGGGGCCTCTGCTAATGAAGGAGGCAGCAAATCCAAGAGATTGAAATGCCACTAGCTGTGAGGAAGGTAACAGCCTACTGCTGTTTCACCGCCCAGCTTCAGAAGCAGGTGCCCTTCCATGCTGTTTCTCATGCAGCCCTGTTTGGCTCTGCCTCCAATGCTTTGCTTTTTTTTTTTTCTTCTAGAAAGTAAAATAGCACAGTTAAGGGATATTTCATTTTTCTTTTAGTCCCACTAAACAACATAAGTGCATTTCCTTGAGCAATTTTTTTACGGGGATTGAACTTCTGCAGGTTACTAAGCTTTGGAAAAAACTGAAGAAGCCCTGGTGGGTGTGTAAAGCAGAGGAGTCGTCATAAGTAATAAACAATTAATGTGTGTGAATGTTGCAAGAGTTAATTGAAACAAATGTACGGAGAGGGAACATGCCTGCTGCTTCACTGCATTTAAGAGCTCTGAACTTGGACTATGAGGTATATGACAAAATATGTGATTGAGAAATATAACATAATCCACTTACAGGACAAACTCATGAAACTTGCAGGTTCTGGGAATGTTTTGCAAAAAGCTAACAGCCACTTAAATATGCATGAAAAAGGAGCACAGCGTGACCCTCGTGAATAGCAGCAAATCAAATCCAAACTGTGTTTCTCCAAGAACAGAGCCAAGAAAACTGTTTTTCATTTATTGTTCTTACCAGCTCTGATATTTAGTAGTTCTAAAAATACTCAACAGTCTATGTAACTTTCTTATGTATAATATTGATTTGAAAAGCAGGCCACCATATGCATTTTATTTATATTACATTAAAGGATTACAAAGAAGAAAAAGCTTCTTTTGCCTAAGCAATCATATAAATTTTTTCAGTTAGAGAACGTTAAAACAATTTACACTATGATTGCTGTAGATAATCCTGCCCACGGAACAACTCATCCCACCTCTGAAGAAGGTGATGTGCTACCTTAAGTAGAGAAGTGTAGTTGGAGTCTGGAAGACAGATGTAGACTAGATGTATATTGTTGGATGGTAAAAACTTATGTAACTTGTCTGCCACCATGCAGAGATGGAGTAATAATATGAACTCAGACCTTCTAGTCTGCTCGCAGCAAAAGTAAGTTTAGAGAATGTGCTAGTTTGTCACGGAGTTGGAGGGATGAGCAGAGTCAACCAAATGACTGGAAAAAGACTGATCCTTGAGAACTATCTACAGTTCCCAGGATCCTCCTCCTCGCCTGTCAGCCTCATCTCAGTCTTGGAATGATCACTGATTTTGGAATTCAGTTCAACAGGGCATAGACAGCAATGAGGAAGAGCCAACAACATTTATGAAGGGCTGATCACCCTTGACCAACCTGGAATTCTTCTAGGGTGGAATGACTGGTTATTAGAACTTTTTTATTTCACTAAGGCTTTTGACAACTCCTGTGACATTTTTTAGGAGCAGGTTGGTTCATCTCCAGAGATGCCTTCTAGCCAGCATTTCTCTAATTCTCTGAACAAGCAAAGGCAGCCCATAGTATGTTACACAGGAGATCAGACTCAAGGCTTGTAATAATTCTATCCAGTTATGAGAATGATGAATCTCTTAATTCAGAGAATTACAACTCCCAGTGATGGACACCAACAGGAGCACAGGGATTCTCAATGGAGCAACTGTTAGTGCAATATCCTTACCAATAAGGGAAGAGAACAGTGACATGATCCCTTAAAATGTGAAGAAACTTTCTCTAAGTGAGTGAGTTCTGCATATTTCTGTATAGATTAAGTGGTCTTTCAGGTCATCATTAATATTCACTTGGTGCAATTATAATTTTAGCCTTTCCACTCTTATCAAGTGGTCAGATCCTTCCACTCCTAAGCTGCAGAAAACTCACTTATTTGTCTGTGAGAATATTGCTTGGCCAAGGACTTAGACTTGGCTATTTAGGCTCTGAAGTCAGGGCACAAAAATGCTGTGTAATAATAGAGATCAAGATTATTAATGACAAGTATATCCTTGGTGTTTGGCAGAAAAAAAATCCACTTAAAAAGAAAAAAAAAGGTATTTTCTTGGCATCATTAGTGAATAATAATCTAGCAAGGCTTCTTTGCCCCTAGAATGCCATGGAGACAGCTTTCATACACCACTGTTTATCCTATAACTGAATTTTGAAGCATTGTACTCTTACAGCTTCACTCAGCCCTCATGAGTAGGTCTAAACAGTGGGTGTAGAAGCTTTGCAAAGGACAGAACATCTCTTGAAAATGGTTTGCTCTTTGTTACAAAAGATACTTCTATTAAAAGCGATCTGAGAAAATAAAGGGAAGTGCATATAGCAAAAGAAAAATGATTCTCAATAACAAAGGATCTAAAACTGTTAATGAAGCAACAGTCTTTCGTTTCATGTTCTGAAACTTTTTTTGGTTCAGTGTCATTTACATTAGTCTTGGCAGAGCAACATAATAAAACTGAAAATCATCTGGGCTGGAAGGTTAAAACTTGTTCTCTGTACCTCTAGTCCTTCTGAAGAGCTTTTTCCTTTATGTATCCTTTGGGTATTTCACTTTTTCCCATAAATGTCCCACACATTGATACTCAGTTACTTTTAAAAATATGAATATTTGCTTATAGTTGATGTGGAAATTATTTACCCTCTACTGGGATTCAGTTTTCTTGCAAAACAGCACAACAGTGACAGAGTATTGACTGGTGGCATTTCATTTTTGTAGGTGTTGACTGAGTTTTTAAAGTCCATTAGGGTTACAGTGTCTCATGGCGTGATTGCTATCTGACTAGGCCATGTTTGTTCCTGTTGTATAAATAAAGAGGCAATGAAGGATATAAATAAGTTTCTGTGAGGGTGGTGGAGATGTAAGGGAGGGAAAGAGGAAAACTGCAGAGAGGATGATCTATTGTTTTGGCATGTTTTTAGGACATCTAACCTTTCTCACAGCTTTCCTCTTGCCCTACTTACCAGCATTCTGTTTGACTATTTCTTCCTAATGACCCTCTTTAATTGAAATTCAATTTATTAATAAAAGTTGACAGTAAGAAAACAAATTGCTTTGTCTTCTTGGACTGTTGAAAAGGATTTGTATAGCACATTAACGCAGTATTTGAGGAGTCCAGATGTTTTGCCGTAAGTCCTCTCACTGAATCTGTCGATGACCTCAAACAGAAAATAACATGATGAGAGGGAGTTTCTTTTTGTCCAGAACACTGGGTGTTTCATTTCTGAGAGGTTTATCTATCAATGTTCTCTGAACCCATTTTTCAAAATACATGCATATTTGATCACCCGGAGAAGATGTGACTAATGATACAATCAGTGTTATAAGTGGTAAGTACACTGAGAAGAACATCTTTGCACCACATCTATTTTATTTACAGTTTTCCCTACTGTAATCAGGGATTGATTCTGTTGTGGCTTTTTGAGATCCTTGTATCAAGCTTTCTCTGTCAATTCTGGCATAAGACTCTTCTGTGACCCTCTTCAAGCCTGTCTTGTGTTGTTTCTGTCCCTGTATTAATGTCTGCAGCCAGAATTGAATTATTCTGCATCTTCTCTGTCAGGATTTGGGATTTGTATTACTGGGTCTTTACTGTCCTAAGAACTTCACCAAATCCATAACAGTGCTGTTGGAAGGTGGCAAAGAGTAAAATAATAAAAACCCTGTTTCACAGAGGTACTTTTTTTCCTGTATGATTGAAAAATTAGGAGAATTTCTAGGATCCAATCAAGAGAACTACCCTGACTCTTTCTGTTGACATTCGTGGACAGGGAACTGGCTCTTCATACTGGAGTGAATCCACTTCAGACCTTGCATGGGCTCAGAGATGGCACTCTGAAGTGCACACCTGTATCTCTTGTTGTATTAAAAACTTGATTATCCAAACAGACCTCCTAAAATGGGGTTTTCATGGCATCCTAGGGATTTAATAGGCATTGAGCTATTTACAAGAGAGGCTGCTTGCTGTTTGTTTCTCTTGTGTGTTCTTCAGGTCTGTTCTTGCAAACTCCAGTTATTCTTAGTGCAATGCAGGACAGCTTCCAAGAAGGTTTTGAAGGAGGCCATTTAACGTACCCCTTGTAGACCAACATCACATATTTTTTATAACAGCTTCAATTCCTCATGCAGCTCTTCATGTGAGTGAGCTCTGTTTTTTCCTCTCCTATCTTTCTCTGGCAAGAGATTATTCCTGCTTGATCGCAACATGTAAACCAATCCCTCTGTGAAATGATGATCTCCTTCACCTAGTATCAGCAGGAATTGACTTGCTCTGAGCATCCCAGTCATTTGTTCCTTTGCCTGCAATGGCAGCACTGGATCAATTGTAGGGGCACCTTCCAACCCAAACATAATAATACATTACATTGCTTCTTGCTTGTTTGTTGCTTGATGTAATTTATCTTAATTTGCATTCTTGATTTGTCATGATAAACAGAAACAAGTGCAGCTGACCACAGCAGTGTTGTGCCTTTCAGATTAGTGCAATGCAAGGTTTTTTGCAAGCTGTTTTGGTTTAGAGACCCATAATGGGTGATGGTGGCAGATAATCTTTCTGCTAACTTGATATTTGCTGAGCTTTTGGATTCGGATTCATGTGTTATTAGAATATTAACTCTACCATTCACCGCCACTTTCGAAGTTTTTGACTGTTCAGTCTGCTTGTGAAGAACGCTCTTAAGTGTCTGTCTTAGACTTCCTTAGATATTTCAGGCAACTCTCAATCTACTGTTCCTGATGTGAAAATGAAAGTAATATTTTTCTGTCTTGTAGGGATGTTAGGGGAATAAACTCTACTAATGCTTATGACGTACATGGAGACTGTAAATATAAGACTATAAAAGCCCATCCATAGCCTGACAAAAGTACAACATAGCTTTTCTTACTTGGTAAATTACCAGATCAAATTACTTTTTTTAAGGAAAAAAAACAACCAACGTACATTGAGCATACCAGGCAGATATTTGTTCCATTGACATTAAGAAAAAAGTAAATGAAAAGACAAGAAAATCAGCAGCAACTCCTTGGGATGCAGTCTGGTTTGGGAGTAGGTCATATTAGCTTTATTCATATTCCTTGTGGGTATGTTTCAAAGTGAATTTTAAAAAATAAATATTTGTCCTTTAGCTTAAATAATCCTGTTAATTCAACACAAATAAATGAATTGCTTCAATTGGCCCAAATTTGTCCTACTGCTGTTAAAGTAATTTTCCTGATTGCTTTGTCATAATTGTAATATTTTAATCTTTTATTTTAAAGTAAGACCTGACTGGGAGTTAGAGGTATTTTTCATTAAAATCAAAGTCCTTTTTTTTTTCTCGAATGTCATATTTTGATGGAGGATCTATTGTTTCTTTTAAAAAATATTTTAAAGAGCTGCAGGGAGTTTGCAGAAATAAAGATCACATCCTGCTGCATAGAACTGAGTGCTGCTGAATGGGAGCTGGAGATATCCTGATGCTCTGTCACGTTTCAGCAGGAGGGTTCAAGCAGAGGACTCAGTGGTGCGAGCATGGGGGAAAAAAGCTATGTAGGTGGATGAATAGGTGCACAGGAACAAGAAGTGCTATGTGTTGCTTTTCTAAGTGTTAGAGCAATCATTTTATCACTCTGGATGCAGCACTCATTGTATTCTTCCTCCCCGTTTTCATTTTAGATGAGAGACTGCGCTGAAGTGTGCACTGGCTCACGTGCAGGTTTCTAGATATTTATGCCCTGGAGGGAGTACGCTGGATCAAGTGCTTTTGTTCTGTGCCATCTTTCTCTTCCAGTATTTATTGTCCTTGCCTAATCTAACAAACTGTCTCGCTCTGAGATGTGGATCCCAGACACGAGGAGGGAAGAGTGTGGTGGAGTGTATTAAGGGTGCATGCAGGATATTGGAAACAATGTGAAAGCAATTGCTAGGCTTTGAGTATTTTTGAAATTCAGGAGCACTTGCAGGTGCTAAGTACTTGAATGTCTGGCCAGGAACTCTTTTGAAAATCTAGCTCAGATTTTGCTGTCAAAGAGTGCAGAGTGAGCACTACATCTGTAGTTACCAGCTGGGGAAGCAAACCGCACCAGTAAGGTGAAGCAGAGTCTGGTTCTTGAATCTTGTAGGCGTAGGCAGCCAGCCTGCCTCTAAGCTGTGCTCGCAAAGCCCAAGGGGTTAATATGTGTCCACACCTGGCCAAGCAGGTATATGCTCACAGTGAAGAGAGGGTTTTCCTTGATGGCTTTTGTCTCCTTGAGCATTGACAACCTACGTAGCTACGATGGGAATGAAGAAGTGCTGGCTGATGAATAGGAAGGTCTTCTATAAGAGTCTATGGAATGCATGGCTGTGGGATGTGGTGATTAATTCTTGTTGCCCATAGTGGAAATACTAGCAGGAGCTGTTAGCCCAGCCAGAGCTCTGCCATGGAAGAACTTGCCCTCTGCGAAGTGGCAGTAATAGCTCTGAACACCTAAGCAATATGAGTGAAACTGAATCATTCTAGAAATGGGATTATGTATTCTTTGCATGGAAGTTTCAGGTTTTGATGCTACTGTCTAATGAGTGGGGATGGGATTTTTTTTCTCAGTGAATCTGTCAGAAAACAATCATGCTGGGTTTTACTGTGTGACACTGTGCCAGAGTTCTCTGTTGACAAATTTGACACTATTCAGAGATCAGGAATGGTGAGTGATGCAGGGCAATTTACATAGTATTTTCATCACCCTTACCTTATACACAGAATATCGTTGTATAACACTAATGCACTGAGGCATGTTGGATACGGATCCTGTTAGCCCAGGAAGGAGCAGAATAGAACCAGAAGTGACAGAGGAGTTTGTTTCCCATCAAGACCAACCAACCATTACTGCTTTATTGCTCTATTTGATTTTCCTCATTTAAATGTGCGATGGCAGCGGTTTACACCAGAAATCAAAGGTGATTATTTTTCTATAGAATTGTCAAGCAGGGCATAAAGCCTTCTACTGTCCTGATGAATGTGCTTATTACCATCAAAATCATCAGTAAAACTGCGGAGTATATTTTCCTCTGTAAACAAAAGGAGCTGAACACAAAGGAAAAGGACTTTGGTTGTTGTAGTATTTAGGTGGTGTATGCTAGGATAATACTATTGCAGGAATCAAATTTATTGATTGTTAGGTGCTGATTTGTGTCCATACATGTATATTATATTTATACAAACGTGACAACAATATACCCTTAACGTACTAATTTATTGGTGGCTAGCAGTGAAGAAGAAAAGAACCTGATGGAAATATCCTGTTTGACAGAGAAATCTAGGATGAAGTCTGTATCCATTACACACAATATTGTGGGGAAAAAATCTAGGATAACTTGATTTTGTTTAGTTGCTCTTCTAATTTTCAGACTATGAGGTAAGACTGGGATGGACATGAGCCACATCTTAGACTGGAACAGGACTGGGGAACCCACAGCCCCTCAGGCAAATTCAGGCTGCAGTTTCAGATCATACAACAGGCAGCAATGTGGGGTTTGGATTCTTTCTACAGAGTTTATTACTGAAAATTTTCAAAGCATGTGTTGATACAGGGACTTCTCCAGGCTTCTCCAGTCCCTTCCAGAAAACGATCTGATCCCCTCCAAGGCTGAGATAAGGAAGAAACTCTTACTTTGTAAATCCAGGGTCTTTGCAGCACAGTTCAAACTGAAGGGGAATAGTGGGAAAAACAACATCTGCCCATCCAATGCAGTGATACAGCTGCAGTGTGTTCAGACTAGACAAGGTGAATGGAATTCAATTTGCAATGCAGCCATCCATTCCCTCTGCAGAAACCTGCTTGCCTGATTACACAAGCAAAGTGAACTTTACTCTAAATCTCAGAGGAATGTTAGAAGCTTATGGAAAAAAAAATATTTGATAGAAGCAGGAGTGCAGAGTTTTGGGTACTGCATTCTTTATGATCCATGGACGTACATCCAGACAGCAAATTTGTAGAAGAGGGAGACTTTGAAATCATGCTCCTACTTAGGGCAAATTTTAAATGGTGCAGAGACATGAATTTGTTGCTACCTTATTTATATGTTAAACCAAAATACCAGAGGCTGGGAATTGTGCCCCTAAACTTATAGACAACTGTGATAAACATTTTCAGGAGATGATTCAGATAATAACTGGGGTTAATTGCCTCCTGGAGATGTGGGGTTTTTTTGTGATGGAGGATTTCAAACTTTCTGTGCCTAAAGGCAGAAGAATTGATGCCAAGTCTGGTAAATCAGGTAAGAGACAGCAGAATGATATACTGCTTAGGATGCTGTGAGTAATGATGCCAGTCCCTTAGAGGAAGGAGAGAAGGTGTCCTCAGGGTTAAGTTATCCCTGGAGGTTCTTCATAACTCCTGCAGATACTTATCTGGTTCAACAGCCCACAGAGTAAGTCTGGGGTAAGCAGATGTCTAACTCAGGCAACTTAAAGCAGGGCAGCATATGCTCCCTTCAGCCTGAGAGCCGTCAAGTCTTTCAGACATGCAGAGTCTCAGGATTTGCTGCCTTACAAACACAGGTTTGAAAGGACAGGAAAGAAGTGGAAATAAATTACGAGCCTGCCCTAAAGTGTCCTTGCTAATCGTAACTAAAGGCTGCCGGTCTCTGTGCCCCTATCAGTGCTCTGCAGTTAACACTGGTGCATTTTTAATAATTTACTGGCAACTGTGAGGGACTGAACTTCATAGAATAAAACCAATTTCTGTTTTTATTGCACATAGAACAACAAGGTAATGCAGAAGTCTTCGGCCATGTGTTTTTGTCAGATGCACTCATCTCTTCAATTAGGCCAGGGGATTTTTATCTCAAGCAGTCACATAGTAAGTCCATTAAAACACAGAGTGGACAAGGATGCATAATTTGCTTTGTGCTGCTGTGAAGGCTCCAGCTTTGGTAATAAATGTTTCATGACCTGATCTCTGGAGAATGAGATACTGACCACATAGCAAGTAGTTAAAAAGAAAATTGCCCAGGTTTTCTTGGTTATTTGCCCTGAGCTATGTGTTGCAAGACATTGACAAGTGCAACTGTGAGTTATAGGGCTGCTCTCTGCTTAAAGTGACTTCTCTGACAAGGCTATTCCTTTCTCCAGAAATCTGTTGTACTGTCAAATTCTGCTCTGCAACCATAAAGAAGCATTCACAGCAACTTCTGTTTCTACAGATTGCTAACAATTCAAAGAGGTGATAGGACAGGTTGTTTTGGGTTGCTCCTCAAGGCCAGCAGGCAATGGAGATCTTTTCATGAGCCTGGAAGATCCAAGGGTGCTGTCAGTATAGGTGCAGGGAGAGCTGGCTGAAAGTGTATCTAGTTTCTTCATACAGGAACACTGATGTGAATTTTAAAGTAGGAGTTTCTTGCCAGAAAGAATGTGAACAAAAACAATGTAGGCCCCACAATCTAGACAATCTATTTTCTGCCAGCAAATTCATGCAGAAAAAGTCTATCTACATAACTTAGTGCAATTGCAGGGGAAACCCAAGCTGGCTCTGAACACCCTGAACACCTAGAAGCGGTACTGCAATGTCAGTTAGGGCACTGCCAAGACTCATGCTCTGGTTTTCAGTAGAATCAACAAACCTATACAAAATGCCTGGCTAACTCAGGGAAACAGCTTTGCAAGTCAAGGAGAAAGTGTGTTCAAACCTAACAGAGTTTCTTCTACCTGATGCTTAATTGTGCCATGTAAGTAGAGCTCAGGTTCTAGTTTTTCCCCCCATCTCTGTGTTTTTGCATGTACACTGAGCATGTTTGCCTTCTGCCACTCCAAATGTATAAAGTGTTGAGCACTCAAAACATTCCTAGAGGCCTTTTTGAGAGGTATTGTTGAGGATCTGAGTAGTGTATGGTGAGAATGGGCCATCACCTCTATCTCACCAAGTGTAAAATGGGAGTTCAAGAGGCACAGTAATTTATTAAGGTCAGGCTGAGAAAGTGTCCTGATTTGTTGGGCTATCCTACCTTCTGCTAAGCAGCTGGTGCCAAGGAATGCTGTGGGGGACCCAGCAGATGGTACTGAGGAATGGTGTGCATGCAAGGAAGTGTGGGAAGTAGGTGCAATGGAGAATGTTGCCCAGATACCACTGTGATACTCTAAGTGCTAATATGAAATACATAGCAAAAAGACTCCATGCACTTCTCAGTTTTATACACGAGATCCTTTGCTCTTCACAAGAGCCTCCGTTTCCTTCTCCTGTTTATTCTTCTGCTGCTTATATTGGAGTGATTTTGTTGGTTTTAATTAGCCATAATGGGGTCACATCTACCATTTGTGTGAGACATCATAATCAAAGGAGGGTCCACACTATGGAATATCAGTTACGCTCATCCTCACTAACACAAGAAAGATCTCAACCAAACCTCAGGAGATAATTCATCATCTATCAAGCACAGCTGTATCAGGTCTCTCTTGTCACTGTCCAGATGATTAGTGACATATCATTTGTTTGCTGAAAAAGGCACATAAGTTGAGGGAACAAAGCTAGTAATTAGAGCAACACAGCTCAGGGGAGATGTGTTCTGCCTGAGCATCCAAACTAAACACTTGGCTCTGCTTCTTTGGATGGCATTTCCCCCATGCCTACCACAGAACAACAAACAAGCTGATTTCAGGCTAAAGGAGAAGAATAAAATGACTAGTAAAGCAACATCCTTCTGCTTTACTCTGCTACTCAGTTTTTTGCGTCTACACCAGGACAACTAAGCTTGCAGATACTTTGTGAAATGAAAATGTGCAGCTATTTTGACTATTTAGCATCTAGTGTGCACTCTACCACAGGAATCTATTGTACACAAGAATTTTGAAATAACTGTAAGCCCTGCAGCATCCTCTGAGAAATATCAACCCTGGGCTTGCTTAAGCCAGTGGATAAATGAACTGTATATCTCAAGAGGACTAGTGCAGAACTTCTAGCATCAGCTTTCTCTGCTTCAAACCAGATGCCTTTTATTCTGATTTTCTCAAACAGTAGCAAAATATGCTATTGTTACAGTAAGCTTTAACAGAACCTACACTCCACCTATGCAGGCAGATACTTAGCAGTAATGGTCCAGATATGACTTCTGGAAGAAGTTCAGATGGCCACCAGAACTATCATCTCTCTAAGGAGCATCTAATTTTTTTTTTTCACTGACATTGATTGTATCTTTCTTGCTAATGCATCTGGCATCTCTGTGCATTAGACAACTATTTGAAAAAGATGTTTTATCTTATGTGACATATCCCAGAAAAAAAGACAAAATGTTCTGTCTGTTGCTGCTTTTGAAGAGAGTCTCCTGCTCATGGAACAGAGAATGTTTAAATTTAGGTGAAAACAAAAATATCAGATGTATTTAAAGACATTGATGAGCAAGTCAGAAAGTACCAGGCGGTACATGTTCCTTAAACCATCAGCTGCCTCTGATCCTCTTAAAACTCTTAAATGAACATGGTGGATGTAACACTCTAATGTGTAATTATGATTTAATGTTGCTGAGAGGTTCACTGGGTGACCCAAATGACTATGACACCTACTATGGACTGATAGAAGTTCCTTCCAAGCTGCCCAAGGTGTTGCTATAGCAAGGTCTGCACCGATCTCTGCTAATTCATACAAGCCATGCATTAATGGCTGTGCTGGGGCAGGGTGGGCTGAAGCAGGTATATTTCTGCATGATTTTACAAAGTAGTTAGTGCAGCAGAAAGTTATCTTTTCAGACAAGAAGATATATGGAAGTATAAACAAAGCAACCAAAAGCTCTTCAGATATGGCAGTGTTGACAATGGGAGGAGCTGCAGCTTTGGCCAGGGGAAAGACAGGAAGGTAAAAATGGGGTTCAGAGAATGAGTAATAAGTACAGACAGGGAATATAGGTTATTGGCAAAACTGAGGACAATTTAAATGGAGGTTGGTCTAAGATGTTAGTTAGCAAAGTTAGCCCCAATGTAGGTTTGCCTGGATTTAGTAGTTTCATAGTCAACAACTCTAAGTTATGCTAGTATTTAAATCCACAGGAATTGTTATTCCTTTGAGAAATTTTTGATGGGACGTGTAAGCCAAAGGTGCTAGCAAGGAGGATGAATATTTAAGTTTGAGTATTGGGCTGATTAAACTAGTAAACATAAATATACTGTATACTGGTACTTTGTACCAGTATAGTGAATGCCAGGCAAAAAGACCAACTTGGATGGGGGCTAGACATTTGTAGAAATATAACTGAACCATTACTTAGGTCTATTTTAGTACCTAACTCTGCTTTGCTATAGGGAGATATCTGTACTTCTCCTCCTTCTATCTGGTGTCTAAAAAAAATAAATGAAATCAGGAAAACGTCTAAAAATCTCCTGATAACGCTATATCTAAATGAGATTCTTGGAAACATGCCTTGACCTTCAGCCATTCTCAGTGATTGAAAATATTGGCTTCCAACATTCTTTATTTGAGCTGAGTGAACGAGAATATTCTCGCAGTCTAAAAGTTCTCCATCTTCGCTGAACTTTTCAGCTTAGTCATCAGGACAGACCCATTTTCAGACAAAGTAATGCATTTTGCCACCTAAGAAATGACAAGCAGCTGAAGCACACATCACTTGCTGACTGTACGCCAGCTTTTTTCAGAAGCAAGGGCAGCACAGTGGGAAATGGAAGAAGAATCCATATTTTTCTCGTGCATCTTTAAGGACAGGAGTTGGCACTGCTGCAATTATCACCACCTTCTCCACGGGCCACAATATGCTGCATCAAAACCCACTGAACTGCCTGTGATGCTTTATCATTTTATATTTATTGCTGTTCCCCAGGGTTTGGCCGCATTGGAGTAAAAGAGCAAACTCTAGAGCGGCTTTACAGCCCTGCTTGTTCTCTACATCTATCTAATCATAAAGAATATTCTGAACTCTGAATGACTGTCAATGATTGGCTATTATATAGCTTTTTCACCCATTTTACTCATGTGAAAAGCTGATGCAAAGACCTGGGGACCTTTTTTAGTGTTCTGAATGTGATAGCAGATCAAATGCATGGGCAGTGATGTAGCTCTGTAAACCGAGAACAAAACATCAAACATATGTCATTACTCTGTGTGTCTGATGCAAAGTAACTGAGCAAAATAGCATTTTATCATGAGAGAAGAAATGCAGCCATCCTGAGTGTGCTTGAGCTGGCCACAGGAGATTGTGAGGTTAGCCAACATATGTCTAGGTAGCTAATTAGTACTAATTTCTTCCAAATCTAGAAACTAACTGCAATAATTAGTTTTCAATGTTTTTTATTTTATTCTTCTTTTTTTATTATTTTTGGATAGTAGCTGGATTATTAGTTACAACATAAATCTCAAGGTGAAAGAAATTTACCTCAGAAATTTCAACTCCTCTTACATGCTGGACAGACCAGGGTTTCACAGCATTTTCTCAAGATGCCAGAGGAGCTGGCAGTGTTTCCTTCTAGCAGGAAGACTCCACTTTGAGCCTAACAAGCCCCTCTCAAACACAATTCATTTGGCTACTGACAAATAGGATCTGAACTCAGTAAAACTTGATAAAAAAAGGATAATGTCTGCAATTTCAGTTCAGGCCCTTGCATGGATTTAGGGTGATATTTTGCTTTCATAAGCTTCCTACCATCACTTTTCTCCTTTTTGAAAATTCCTTTGAACCTGCATTATTGCTACAATTTGCTTGACTTTTCCCATACGGGTTTTTCTTGTCTATAAGAGACAGCTGTGAGTGACTGTAGCTGAGATGACTTGTAAAGTAATTGTTGAAAAAGAATAGGTAGTTACCTGTTGCTTCCTATATCATTTCTTCTTCTTATGTAAATTATAAAAATGATAATCCCCAAATAATAATTTTGAAATTATTATTTTCCTTTTAAATTAAAATATAGGAAAACAAAAGGGAAAGCTTTTTCCAGGCAGTGATTTCTTTGCAATTTTCTCTCCTGTGACTTTTTCCCCTCTGATCTCCCTTCCCATTAGCTTTTTCCTCATGCCAAAGATAGGGAGGAAATTGCATCTTCCTGGATCACACTCCAGGTTTTGGGTAGCTACATTTCCAAGAACCCTTAATGCTCACTTCTGAAAATCCTCAGGTTTCTGTCCTTGAAGATTAAGAGAATGGTGGGAGATACACTAAGTTTTAGAATTGGTTACTGGGGGAAAGAAGACGGTTCAGGCATGATGTAAGACAACAACAGACCCACGTTGGGCTTTGCATCACCTGGAGTTGGTCCTATGTGCTATTCTTGCTTGAAAGCCTGTGGACGCCTTGCCCTCACAGCTGTTTTCTTTTGATTTGGTTTGAGCTTGGGCTAAATTTGTTTTGAAGGTCAGATGCTTAGATAGCCTTTCTGGGCTTTCTTTTTCCTGGCAAGTCTATGTTCTTGGGAAAGAAACAAAAGCGTGCAGTTCTTTGCCAGGTTTCTATGGCTCCCATGTCCCCATTGTGCTGCAGCTGCCTCTCTGGAACTAACGAGATGGGATCCTGACTTTTTTGTTGGCATCATTTTCCCAACCTTTTCCTACACCTTTTTTCCTTCTTTAGTCCTCTAATTTTCTGCCCTTTGTCTTTGATTGTGTTGAAAACTGGATAAGCTTTTATAGCCCATTTTAAAAATGAGGTGGTAGGTTATATAGCCCTTCAGTGAGAAGATCCATTATGTATTTTAAAGTAAAGTGGCAGCTAGTGCCCATCAGCATCATGTAAAGCTATTCAGCATCATTAAGTAGTTGCTGTATCAAGAACTAGCTGACCATTGGCTGTACTTTAAATAATCATGTTCCTCTAACGCACATATTTTGTAGAAAGCCTTAGCCTATTTTAGATGAAAGATAGTATGAATGTAACTTGATCAACACTGCAATAATAGACTAGAGAAAATAAGCTGGGATTTCAGTTCACAACCCTTGTGATAGCCAAAACCTAGAGCTAAACACGATAGTTCCCCTCCAGGAATTTACACAATGACAACTATGTGTTCATGCAAAGAGCATTCAGATGACGTTCAGATTTTAATCTTTCTCTTGGAACTCTAGGAAGCTTTGTCTGCAATATGGTAAGATTTCACTTCTCAGCTTACAAGGGGAAGTAGAGTTTTGCCAAGAGATCAGAGAAGCGCAGTAACCACAAAGAAGGTTGGCCCATGTGAATTAGAGATCCAATTTGAATTTGTCTTGGGTTTGCTGTTGCTGTAGCCACTGTGGATGGCACTGATTTCATATGAAAACCCACCATGTGATACTACCTGAGAAAAAAATTGCCAGCAGTGTCCAGTGCTGATTGGTAAAGCCAAACCAATTTTGAGAAGAAATTCCTTTGCGTGATGCTAAATGCAGCTATCCTGATATGTACTCTGTACTAACCAGTGCATAAGGAATAACAGTGATAGATGCTGGGCAGAAAAAGCTGTTGCACTTTTTTATCTATTGTATGGAAACACTGTTCTGTTAAGTACCAGTCCCCAAGATGAGCAGTTGCTACATTTGCTTATGTAACTAATTGACTTCAGAGTCTTCTCTGAGCACAAAAAATGTGCAGCATGCAAAATCCGTGAAATCCTGTGTCCACAGTGATCTGCCTCTGGAATAACATGGTGGTTGTAATTCCAACCCATATCCAGGTTACTAAAAAGCAGTTTTGTGTGGGCAATGGTCTTTTACAAATGTGACCAAATTGGAACCCGACACTGCTATATGTTTGAAGATTTTTGATGAGGATGTGCCCATCTGGTTACCTTTCCCCCTGCAGTAGAAGAAAGACTGTTCTCAGCTGTGCTTGCTGAGACAGAAGATCCAAGATAGCTGTGCTGTATATCACCATGTAAAGGCAAAAACATCAGGAAAAGCAATAACAGCATCAACAATACAAAAACACTCCCAGAAAAGCAGGACAGTGGAAGGGACTAATCCATTAAAAGTTAAGGTGTTTGGGTTCTGCAATCAGGAAACCAGAGAAATGCATCAAAGGGCTTTTCAAATAAATCCCTGATAAAAAAACCCCCACATTTGACCTGTTGAAGAAGAAAGTCTGATAAATGAATACATTTCATGTTTATGGATACAAAACATATTGCATATTAGCAGAACACTTTCTCTCTCTCTCCTATTTTTCATTGTTATCTAATACAGGAATAGATGTATGTACAGTGAAAATCCGCATTTGACAGGTTTCTGCTGTACAGCAGACAGTTTTGCGTTATGGAAGGATTAAAAGAAAAATTTTAAACTTGAGGGTATTCATCTGACTTCATTTTACATACTTGAAGTCCAAAGAAGCTGTATACCAGCCTTTCTTTCTTTCTTGGTCTGAGAGAAGCTGGTGTTGGGGAAATGAAGTTGATTGGTTAGTTTGGTTTGAGATATCCTTGATAAATCCAAGTTGCGTATTACCT
This sequence comes from Piaya cayana, assembly GCA_013389865.1. Taxonomy (NCBI): domain Eukaryota; kingdom Metazoa; phylum Chordata; class Aves; order Cuculiformes; family Coccyzidae; genus Piaya; species Piaya cayana. The sequence goes on along the minus strand of WAAB01023187.1, from coordinate 193,638 downwards.
ATTTTCTAATTAAGTCTGTGACTATAAGCGCACTTTCTTTTGAAGTTTGTTCTGGAGCTTGGAATATTACTGAGATTACACTTACGGACCTAATAGTTGCAAAGCATGTTTTCTTTTTGTTTAGATATAGACAACATACTTTTCCATTTCCTTGAAAACTTCTTAGATGCCCTCATTTTAAGGCTAGTGATGTCATAAGGTAGTTATGTTAATCTTCTGACATATTAATAGCATCTCATCTACTGCTCTTGGAGACATATACTTCCATCTTAAGTCAACTGCAAGGCTTCATCTCCATATTAAGCTCCTTTTCTTTCTCACAATGATACATTTTTGAGTCACACTTATTTTTGCCTTAAACCTCATTCTTTCCACGTAACATCCTTGATTCTTCTATTTTTGTCCTCTAGTTACTCCCATGTCAGGGAGATTTCTACTGTTTGGTTTCCCTTGGGTGACAGATCTCAGTTTCACATATGTCAGTTCTGACCTTCACACTACCCAACAGGACACTGCTTTTCAGCAGATCCAGCCATTTTCCCTTTTCACCCTTTTGCAGCCAAATATCATCATGGAAGAGGTTTGTCCTCTGCTAATTCAGCTCTCCTGCACCACTGGTTGTTGTAACAGCCAAAATGAATCGAAGGGATTTCTTTCATAGAGTGTCTGAGTAATGAGAGGATGGGATTGTTAAATGCTTCCTATCCAGGACCTGACATGCATCTGCAGTCAACATTGTTCCTACTGCAGTGACCTTTGACTTTTTTTTTTATAAGTCGTGGCATGGGAGAAAGGATCCGCAGTTCATAATCAGCCTCTACAGCAATCTGTTCCCTCACCAGTGGTCAGTTTAAGAAAAAAAAAAAAAAA
>WAAB01023187.1:165880-192462 GCA_013389865.1 Piaya cayana | reverse complement strand
TGAGAAAAAAATTGCCAGCAGTGTCCAGTGCTGATTGGTAAAGCCAAACCAATTTTGAGAAGAAATTCCTTTGCGTGATGCTAAATGCAGCTATCCTGATATGTACTCTGTACTAACCAGTGCATAAGGAATAGCAGTGATAGATGCTGGGCAGAAAAAGCTGTTGCACTTTTTTATCTATTGTATGGAAACACTGTTCTGTTAAGTACCAGTCCCCAAGATGAGCAGTTGCTGCATTTGCTTATGTAACTAATTGACTTCAGAGTCTCCTCTGAGCACAAAAAATGTGCAGCTTGCAAAATCCATGAAATCCTGTGTCCACAGTGATCTGCTTCTGGAATAACATGGTGGTTGTAATTCCAACCCATATCCAGGTTACTAAAAAGCAGTTTTGTGTGGGCAATGGTCTTCTACAAATGTGACCAAATTGGAACCAGACACTGCTATATGTTTGTAGATTTTTGATGAGGATGTGCCCATCTGGTCACCTTTCCCCCTGCAGTAGAAGAAAGACAGTTCTCAGCTGTGCTTGCAAAGGGCTCCTGAAGGGTAGACAGATGATCCAAGATAGCTGTGCTGTATATCACCATGTAAAGGCAAAAACATCAGGAAAGGCAATAAAAGCATCAACAATACAAAAAACACTCCCAGAAAAGCAGGACAGTGGAAGGGACTAATCCATTAAAAGTTAAGGTGTTTGGGTTCTGCAATCAGGAAACCAGAGAAATGCATCAAAGGGCTTTTCAAATAAATCCCTGATAAAAAAAAGCATTTGACCTGTTGAAGAAGAAAGTCTGATAAATGAATACATTTCATGTTTATGGATACAAAACATATTGCATATTAGCAGAACACCTTCTCTCTCTCTCCTATTTTTCATTGTTATCTAATACAGGAATAGATGTATGTACAGTGAAAATCCGCATTTGACAGGTTTCTGCTGTACAGCAGACAGTTTTGCGTTATGGAAGGATTAAAAGAAAAATTTTAAACTTGAGGGTATTCATCTGACTTCATTTTACATACTTGAAGTCCAAAGAAGCTGTATACCAGCCTTTCTTTCTTGATCTGAAAGAAGCTGGTGCTGGGGAAATGAAGTTGATTGGTTAGTTTGGTGTGAGATATCCTTGATAAATCCAAGTTGCATATTACCTATTTTCTAATTAAACCTGTGACTATAAGCGCACTTTCTTTTGAAGTTTGTTCTGCAGCTTGGAACATTACTGAGATTACACTTACGGACCTGTTAGTTGCAAAGCATGTTTTGTTTTTGTTTAGATATAGACAACATACTTTTCCATTTCCTTGAAAACTTCTTAGATGTCCTCATTTTAAGGCTAGTGATGTCATAAGGTAGTTACGTTAATCTTCTGACATATTAATAGCATCTCATCTACTGCTCTTGGAGACATATACTTCCATCTTAAGTCAACTGCAAGGCTTCATCTCCATATTAAGCTCCTTTTCTTTCTCACAATGATACATTTTTGAGTCACACTTATTTTTGCCTTAAACCTCATACTTTCCACGTAACATCCTTGATTCTNTTTTTTTTTATAAGACGTGGCATGGGAGAAAGGATCGGAAGTTCATAATCAGCCAAAAAAAAAAACAGTTCCCTAACAAGTGATAATTTAAAAAAAAAAAAAAAAAAACCAATGCCAATAACTAAAATTTTGCAACATCTAAAGTAAAGGATTCATGCTTATGATAGAAGGTTTCCCATGGTTTAAATGACAGCCCTCTGAAATCAACAGCGCTATACTCACATTTAGTTTATTCTTTAGGTATTTTGTCTTAAAAGTAATAATTGATTATTGCAAAATAGTTGTGACATAGCTGTGGAACATTTTTCATAAATTATATTGCTGTTACTCCTCACTTTACGTACTCTTAAAATAAATTACTACTTAGCCAGCAATAGCTACCTTATGAAATTTCATGAAATATTTTTTCAAAATGGCTGCAGTATATGCAGTGTGGCCGTGACTAATCCGGGAATTCAAGCTGAGGTACTTCTAGCAGTAAGCCATACACAACTACAGTCTCAAAAATAAACAAAATTAAGTTGGTACTTTAAGACAAACAAGTTGTAAACCAATTTACAGGTAATGCCGTTAGGGTCTCATTGACTTCTATCAACTGGGTCATTGAGAAAAGTAATTTTCTCCTTGAAGAAGCCCAGTACAATCAGTAAGACTCAACAAATGCAAGTGTTTCAGTAGTTAGTACCCTTATGTTCAATCAGCTTACAAGACAGACACTTTGACCAGATATGAGAAGTTACAGCTCTCAGTGTAGGACTAGATGGTGATGAACGCTGTGAGCAACATACAGTAGTACCTGATGTTGAGTATACAACAAATAGCGGGAAGTGTCCAAGCTCCTCCTTATCCCTAAAACACAAATGATGAGACTGCTTTATTTCTTCAAAACCTTGTCAGTATCATACAAGTTCTTGCAAGATTTCCAGCTTCAGCAAAGTGCATTCTAATCCCTTACAATTTCTTGAATGAAAGTGGGATAATTTGAAGGTCTCCATGAGATCTCAAAGCAACATTCAGTTTGAAAGCTTTTATCCTTTTTTCTTTGTCCTTTTTCCTTTTTCTATAGCTAGATCTCATATACCTCATTTTGAAGATGTCTAATGCAGCCCCTCCTTAATGATGGTATATCTACCTTGCATTCTTAAATAACAAATAATTATTTATGTAACAGCAGGAAACTTATAAAAATATTTTAAAAGACTGGGTGTTTTTAGCTCATGGTTTACCTCTACCTCTTATTTCTTCATAGCTCAAAGCTTATGAGATGAACATGTTAAGACACTATAAACCATGTTTTCAAGCATTCAGAGGTGTTTTGAAAGACAAGGCATGTCAATTAAGACTGCTTCACTTTTTCTATTCCTGTGGATTGACACTAGTGTCATAAATGGGCTTTGACTCTCAGGACCATGAATGTTCCTGCTTAGGTTATGTTTGTTATTGATAGAGATGAGGCTGTTTGTGGAGGGATGGAGTTTACATGATATTGGAAGTAGAAACAAAAAGGGAAATATTGATTTTTTTTTTTATTTCAAGTCCTAAAGATAGTCTAGTTGTACTTTCTAGTCACACAGGCCAAAGCGGTAGCAAAATTGTAGTAGCAGCTCACAAGCCAGTACCTTGAGCTTGTACCATGACCCCTGCTCTGTGAAGGGGAGAAATTTCATATACAAGAGCAAAGTTGCTCTTCAGGACTATGATTTGAACCTTCTTCACAGAAACCTCTGGGACATCTAATTTTTCATCACTGCCCCTCCATAGCATGAAGGGAAAAGACTGATATGTTGAGTTGGGAATTGATATTTCAGGCTGAGATTTGTACCCAGTGCAAATTTTGCTTGGAGTCTGGGGAATAAATCAACATAAATGATCATTAACTAATGCAGCATTATACCAAATGGACCCATTATGCTTCATTTTGTTGCATAGAGTGCAAAATAAATACCGGATGATGGGACATACTCTTAGGCAAAGATGGAACTTCAGGGAAGAAAGAAGGCTGTTAGCTGTCTTTGTTTGTTTAATAGGATATTAAAAAAATTATTATCACAGGCTAAGTTATGGCAACGTGCACCATAAAAACACCCAAGTAACAGATCTAATTGTGAAAGCCAATGCTATATACAGTATTTATAGCTGGTCTTAATGCACTTGTAAGCCTCACACTGGATTTCCCAAAGAGAAAATACAGCAGTAAGAGGTAGAGAATCAGATGGTAGATCAGGAAGCTTTTATTCCATGTGGACTAAGTTTGTGAGCTCTATATTCCAGTGCTACAATTGAAATGAGGCTGATGGCAGACAAGGAAATCTGGGGGGGTGATTTTTTTTTAATTCTATGAATACATCTAATGATGTTGGGTTTGTGTGAAGAGCATTTACAGGCAAGGGCAAGATCAAGTGCAGCTCAGGAGGGATGGCAAGTCTGTGAGTTGGCACACTTATCCCTGTGCCTCGTTGTGCACTGGACAGTGCAGGAAATGATGAATAAGCCCAGCACGGAGTCCAAGCAATAACCTGAGACTCCAACACAGGCTCTGTTTCCAGTTCCCTTGGGAAATTCATACATTTCACAATCAACCTTTCATCTCTAATAGCAAGAGACTTACAAGAGATTATAATTGTTGATTTCAGAGGAATTACTACAGTGGCAGAGAGAAGGAAAGAGCCTGAAGCCCTGAGTCACACCTTTTAAAAATATGTCCAACTAAAAGCATTAGGGAAGCAGTATGTCAAAGTCTCTTTCAGTCATTTGCACTCTGACTTACAGAAAACAAGCCTTTGTGTACCTAAACATCACCAGTATTTCCATGTCCCACGCAATTGGGCTGAGGTGGAAATGGCTGTCATTTAATCTTTGTCTTTGCTGCCAGAGTTGGTTCCTGGAGCTCATGTGGCTGAATATTAATACTTATATGTCTGATGCAAGCACAAACATAAAACAAATAGATTTGTATTCCTACTAATCTCTTAGTAAATACTGGATGCCTTTCCAAAGGTTAATTCCATTGCCTAAGAAAAAGCATTTTGTTTTAGTGAGGGAGGTGCTATGTGCCTTGCTGGGGCCTGTGATTCTGCTGTCCTGTCTGGTGGAGATATGGTTAGCTCTGGACACCGCATTGAAGCGTGCAAGATGCTGTGCGGAGTACTGTATGCAGTGTGAGAGGCAGAGACTGTCCTCAGGAGATGCACAGAAGAAGAAAACCTGTACACTGGAGGCAGCAGGAGCTGAGATCATGGCTTGGGGATTCTTCTTTCCAGTTTCCTTCAGAAATGATAGGTCATACTCTCCAGTTCTTTAGGTTCTGCTGCTTGTCTCTGTGATCAGTCCTCTGGTCCCATGATATGTGAGTCTCCTCTGAGAACACAGAGCATCAAAAAGAGAAGTGACACGATGGGGAAATAAACAGTTGCTAAATGAGGTTCCCTGTGTTCATGTTCTGTCTCTGGGCAGGGTACGATAATCTTTCACGTTCATCAAGTGGCACATTAGCTGAAAGAGACCCTAGCAGAGCACTGCCTGGCAGGAGCATGCTGTTCCCATGGGGGCAGAGAGCTGCAGCTTGGGCATGAGAATTTTTTTTTTAAGCAATTGTATTTTCAATTTCATGTGCAAACTATACCTGCTAGAAAGAAAACGAAATGGCCTGTTGAGAGGAGCAGAAATGAAGGGCTATTTTAAATAACATTAAAAAATGTGGTTGTTCCAATAATTTTTTCTTAACCCTTAAGTCACAGGTAAGTGCAGATATGCTGGAGTCCTGAGCCTGAAAACAGGCTAAGACTGGTGGTAATCAAATAATTTTTTATGCTTTAAATGCTTCTCGCTTCAAATTTCATTCTGCCTAAAGTGGAAATCTTGCATTATTTTACAAGGATAGTGCCTCCTAATGCAAACTAGCCCTGGATAACAACAGAGTCCTTGCTCTGTGGCCTGTTTCTGCCTGAGCAGGGCAGGTGGCCACCTGAGGATGCTACATGTACAAGCTGCTCTGCATTCATCAGCCACCATCAGCTGCTGTGGAGGCACAGGGAGGAAAATGCTTTCTGCCCCTCCTGTTTCCAGGAGATGCAGATGGAGAGGAAGAGCTACTGCCTGCAGCTGGATCCCTGCCTGTGCTGCCTTTAGTAATGTTCAAGGGACTGGGTCTACGTATAATTCACTTTAATGCTGGGGAAAGGGGTGTTTGCATTCCCAGATTCTGCATGTCGTGCTTCAGCTATAGCAGCCTGGACTACAGTTCTGATTTGCTCTTTTCTTTTTCAGGGTAGTGAGAGAGACTTGATTCCTTGATTTAGACACCTTAGTTATCTGCCTAAAATGGTACACAAGCCTTTCCTCCTGCCTCAGTATGAAAGGGAGAGGTGGAGGAGGAACTGCTAGTAAAGTTAGTGCTTGTGCCCAGGGATTTCCTACTTGCAAACTGAATTGCAGGTTTGCTGCTCTGCTCCTGGGTTCAGCTTTCACCTACACTGAAGCAGTCTCTTTTTGGGCCACTTCATGGCAACGGACAGCATTTCAAAGGCCCAGCACAAAAATGACCTCCACGATGACCTACACATCTTCAACAAGCATTTAAAGGACTGAACAGGCTAATGGTTTTAGTCAGACCTGAGCCTGCAGCCTGAAGGCTTCACCATTTCTACAGAGCCTGTCAAATCTACACAAGAATCTAACATTCAAAAGCTTCAGTCACCGCAGGCTGACTAGAACAATAAGCCTTAAAGGCTCTTCAGTAACAGGAATAGCTAGGGGCATTGGGTTTTTAATAATTTCTCTTGATGTTTGACAGCTGCAGCAACACACACCTTGCTGCAGTATTCATGGGTGGGAGAAGTCTTGCCTGCACTGCTTCTCATGCTGCCTGTGAGCACATTGGAAAGCAGTGTTGGAGAACATGCACTACCAAGGAGGAGAGAGCCATACTGTAAGCAGTCTGTGTCTGTGCCAGAAGGAAAATATATTCAACTCATTGTTTCAAACTTTTGTGTCATCAAGGAACTTGGGTCCTTTATTTACTATTTATATTACAGTAGCACCTAGAGGCCCCAATTTGCTAAGGTTTGTAGAATACTTTGTAGGACAAGGCTGCTCCTTGTACACAGTTATAGCGTGACAAATAGTATAGAATCATAGAATAACCAGGTTGGAAGAGACCCACCGGATCATCCAAGTCCAACGAGAAAACTGAAAAGTGCTATGGAGGCCAGTAGAAAAATGGAGAGCAAAGCTCTAAATCTCTCAGGGGGATGCTTGGTCCGTCAAGTACTGGGGTCACAGCATTTCAGGAAGCTACAGTATGTTCAGTTCAACTGTAAGAAACAGCTAGCTGCTCACTTCTTGGTTTTCTTCAGTAGTGGTGTAAGTGAATCCACTTTATTTCATGTTGCAATAGATTAAATCTATTATCATAACCCAGCTGAGGGCTAGTGGCACCTTCAGACATGCTTACATGACCCTCTGTGATCAAGTGACCTCTCAAGTCTGAGCCAAATTCAGTGGTTGCATTGCAAAGTTGAGTTGTAATTTTAATTTAGAAATTTGTTCATTTCTGCCTTGACTACAGAATAGCCATCTCTCTTCACTCCAGTTTTAACATGCTGAAATACTGCCAGCTTCTTTGGTCAGAAAAAGATGCATTTATTGAACACAATGTAGAACCATTTCAGACATAACATCTCTGTGTGCAGTATGTGCGTATGCGCTTCCTGGAAACATGGACTGAAACGGCTTGTTGCTTCTCCCATCAGGTGCAAAACTGGCATTGCCCCTGTTGAGAGGTGGAACGGGTCTTAAATGTTTATTTTGATGCATTTGCTACAATTCCTCTGAAATTTTGCTGGCATTTATAGTAATAATAGCTCTGCTTCTCATGAAAGATGTTATAAAACTGCAATCTCTGCCTTTTGAAAGCAACACTTAGGAGCTATGCAGTTTCTTTTCCTTACCTGAGGTTTTAGCACCTTTATAGGAAACATGAGCTGTAATTTCACTGATTTCTTTCTTTAAAATATGTTTTAAAGGGAAAAGAGATCTCAGCACATTCTGTAGTTGTTCAAAAGAGTGTAGAACTGGCACCACTACAATTTGAATGTTGTCTAAAAAACCTGACAAGAAGAGGAATAATAAGTAGAGGTACTTTGCACCTATATATATTCATCCACTGCTAGTGCTGAAGTTATCTTTGCAGTATCCTTATACAATGCAGATAAAGAGCCTCACTATTTTGTGGTTTGTTAACTGGAGCAAAGGTCCTGCCCTGTGGTAGCACCAGAATTCTGCACAAAGCTGGTGACATGGAGATATTACCAACAGTGCCCTGCAGACACCTGCAAAAGATACTGACTGCCCCAAAATTTTTTTTCCCCAGTCTTTACCCATCACTTTGCATCAGTATTGTCCAGGACAGGGTCATTAAAGGCATCCTTATAGTGATTAGCTCTCTGCTCTCCATCCATTTCACTCTTGCCTGCTCTCCTGAGTGTGACAAGTGCAAAGCCAGCAGTGATGAGGAGAGTGCTAGTAACTGTGCTGTCCCCTTGAGTGTGGTGTCATGCTTGTGCCGTTGGTAAAAGACTAGTAGCACTTGACAAGCCCCTCCAACAAAGTGCTTTGAGAACTCTTCACCCAGCTCTCCCTAGCTGGCAGTCGCTTTAGTAACTTTTTGCCTTCTTATGGGTAGTTTCACTGTGGAGTTACTCAGCAAGGATCCTGCTCTTCAATGTTATGAGAGCTGCTAACAGAAGAAAAAGGATATGTTATTCCAGACTGATTTGTAGACCTTGTGAATGTAGGTGGATGCTGGGCATCCTAGAGCTATTGGCTGTGCTATGGCTTTACTCAGACAACTGACCTGGAATCTCCTCCCAGATTGGAGACCTCTCTGCCAATGTAGGGCTCTCCTGACATACTTGTTCACCAAACCAGCCATGGTCAACACAAGCACATTTGCTATAAATGCTAAAACATTCAGGTCTTATTCCACAAGGAGCAGTAGCTGATCCTTCTCTTTCTTATTTTCTCTTAAAGCAAGAAGTTCTGAGTCCTTTAACCCTTTAACCATCCTGTTGCAGTCTAGACTAGAGAAATTTGAAAGGATCACCCTAACATTGGGCCATTTCTAATTAGCCTTGTTGCCATAGCAACCTGAAGGGGTTATTAGCATCAGCATGGCAAACTGATGGAACTGTACAACTTCTTTTGTTGGGGAATGTAAAAAGTGAATCCTGCACTGAATCATGCTTGCAGGGTTGACATTCAAATCACAATCATTGTATGCTCAGGAAAATGACTGTCATTCTTCATACATAGTGTTTCACTTCAAAAGCAAGATGGGGTGAATGTTGCAGAGAAAGGTTGATTTTTCCTCTTTTTCTATCGGAGGCATTAAGATGAACATTAAAATGCAAAGGAGATAAAGAAATTCAGATAATTTAAACTAGAAAAAAAGAATAGAGAAGTAACCAACCCTGAAGCAGTCTACACTGGATGTGGACTCTTCCTCCTTTATTTTCATACATTGAAGATCTAGTATAGTCCCAAGGACTTTCTTATGAAGAACGTGGAAATGTGCAGAAAGTGGCTTCCATCCTTTATTGATATTTCCTTTTTACTACAAGGAGTTGAAATGTGTGTATTTTTGATCCTGACTGTTGTCATGGTTACAGGGCTACTTGGATGCTGCTTTTTGTACCCCACAAAGGCTGCCGTGCTTGGTGTGTGGTAGAGCCTGTGGGTGTAGTTTGAGGCTTGAGATGGTGGGGGTCAGCCCGGTCACACAGCGTGTCTCAGGCTGGAACCAGCCAAACCTGCAACAGGGAATCCTGAGGAGGGATTTCTGTCCTGGGAGGAGAGATGGAAATTGTGACAGCTCTCCTATTGCTCTTTCAAATTCACACTATACATAATGCCAAAGAAATATCTGCTCACTCCCCAGTTACATCTAGCCTTGAATATTTCTGCTTAAGCAGGTAGTTTGATAAAAATCCTGTGGACTGAAAGATTTTTTTTGCAGCATGGTCTTCATTTTATGCCAAAGTTCAGAACGTTGTCTAAAGCAAAGCTGCGTGAAGGACAAAGTGCTGATTCTGATCTCCATAATACCAGGTCTGCTTGTGCATCTCATGGAGAATCTCATGTCAGCCTACAAGATCAAGCTGTAGACACATCAGAGAAGCTGTTGACTTTTCCCTGAGAAATGGCAAATATTTTTAGCTGAACAGCCCCTTCCCCACATCTCTTTTTCATGGTTTTAGCTAGAGAGTTTTCAGATTTCCAAGCTTATACAAATTAAGCTCTAGGAAGAAAATTATTTTCTATCCAAAGCAGACAGGCAGAAACCCCCAGTTTTCAGAGAGGATTTTTTCAATGAAAGGTTGCAATTTTCTGTCAAATCATCTTTATTCTTTTACCAGCTACATAACAATGTCATGTCTTAGATCTTGCAGCACTTTCCCCATACACATAGTGCAATTGGACACTCATAAAATAATAAACTTTTTGTTAGTTTTAAAGCCACTTTGGGGTAGAGTAAGGTGCTTGTGAGCAAAAGACAGTGCTGTTGGTTAGAAACAAGCTGATTTGTGCTTTTCACACTAAACTGATGTGTGACCTTGTGTAAATGTCCAAGATGTCTTCTTTCTTTTTACCATATGTAGATTACAAATTGTTCAGATGTGTATATCTGTATCTAATCCAGGACATCGTATTGTCTGCAGATGTGCTTCACGTTCATGACAGTCTGAGGGGGAAAAGTGGAAAGCACATGGGAATGGGGAGGAGAAACAAATGTAAGAACAGTTGTTAAAGTTTGAAGCAGTGAGGTTAGATGGTGAATAGATGCTAATACAGAAGCATCATATCTCAACTCGCCACTTGTAGCAGGAGAAACGTAGGTGGAAGTTGATGGGAACAAATGGGGTGCCCTGTTTTGATGGACAGGTTTAAGTATGACTGTAAGATCAACAGACAGCATCAAGGGTATTAGTTCAGCCTCCCACTCCTAGCTCACTTTGCCTAAGGTAACAGGCTTGTCTGAGTGCCGAGTAATTAACCAGTGCCCAGGTATAAATGGGCCTGATTCCCTCATCACCTACGCTGCTTTGTTGTTGAAGGAGAATTGAGTCTAACAGTGATTTGTCATAGTCACTTAGATGAGAAATCCAAATCTGGTTATTGTTAAAATAGCAGATGTCCTGAGTTCCTTACTGGAAAGGGCGTGGGGCACAGGAAAGATGCTTTGGGGGCAACAAAAATGGCTTTGCCCTACTTGATAACACTTTGGTGACTCCACCTGCTGCTGCAGGTGAAATGATGAGCACTGTTAGCTGCCAGTGAGATCTTTGCACTCTGGCTTTTCCCATCACTGTTGCAGCCTTAGCATAAGAGTTAAATAGAGGAAAGGCACAAGAGGTTTTCTTCCTCCCCATGTGCTGGGGGTGTATTGTGATGGCAGTAGGTTGACATGTGGCTATGGACATTAGACCTCCATTTCCACCACTGATGCTACAACAGCTTTGCAGCACAGTCTGATCTCAGGCCACCTGTGCATCTCTAAGAGCTTTCTTTGTACACCTCCCTGGGTAAAAGATGTTTTGCTGCGAAGGGTTGTTATCAGTGCTGTGATCAGTGAAGAGGGTGGAGGGTTGCAAGCAATAGGTTGCCTTCGCAAATAATTGAAAGCACGTCAGAAATAGAAGCAGTATTTAAATTGAGTGTCTTTGTGATTCTTCTCCACCTGGTGAGCCTGGGAGTTACGGAAGGCTGTCGCATGGTGGAGAATTAACAATTCTGATCAGAGACGTTGCCAATTTGAATTGCTTATATGGAGATCAAGGTAGGAGGGGGGTGTCCATTAGCCTGTCTCAGGGATTTCCTATGCCTGCTCTTGGGTTGTCATTAAAGGAGCAAAGCAACTGAAGAAAAGCATTCAGAGTGCAGATACTTGTATATGCCGCTCAAAAGACCTATTTGCTGTTCCCTTGAGCTGATCTTATTGCAAAGTGCAATCAGACTAGCTTATACTGCTCTGTATATGGGGCTGCTCATGAGTAATGAGGACAACAGCAACTGCAAGCACTTCCTTGGAGGGCTGTGGCTTCCATAAGACCAGGAAACACCTTCTTATCTAATCACAGAGTGCACCTCCTTCTTTATTTGTGAGCAGCATAATCTGCCATAGAGGAATAAAATTGGAAGATTTAGAGCAGACGTTAAGAAATTCTTCACAATGAGAGTGGTGAGGCACTAAAATAGATTGCTCATGGAAGCTGTGGATGACCCTTCCCTGAAAGTGTTCAAGGCCAGGTTGGATGGGCCTTGAGCATCCTGGTCTAGTACGAGGTGTCCCTGCCCATGTCAGGGGGGTTGGAACTGGATCTTTAAGGTCCCTTTCAACCCAAACCATTCTACGATTACCCAGCAAAACACCAACCTCAGAGATCTATTGGGACTCCCACTTCCAATGCGAATCTTCTACAGTTATCTTAAAGGCCTTTTTGGAGGTAACCAGGTCATATACTGTAATTGGTTGAGTCATTGAGGCATGTTTCCTCACCTTTATTAAGGTCTTAGAAAAGTCAGTAATGAAGGGAGCTCCTGCTTGGCTTTCCTGTCTCTCTCAAGGAAGAGGTCACTGTTTGTCTCTCCTTCCCTACATCTGACATTATCACCTTGTAGCTAGTGCAAGAGTGTCTGTGAAGCTATTGGGAGAACAATGTGCATGTGAATATCACTGTGGAAGCTCAAATCTTCTCCAAAATGGAGAATTCATTGATTCCCTTGCATTGTCTTGTCATATACGTACATGTGACAGGAGAGAGTGTCTTTGCACCACCTCTAATGACTAGTGCATGGGAGAGTCCCATCGAATGGGTTCATCTGTGCAGCCCTCAAAGCCCTATTACCTGACATTTTTAAAACTGCCTGGGGTATTTTTATGTGCAATTCCCAGTAATTAAAATTAACAAATACCAGTGGGCATCCAAATCCCCTGTGTGATTTTGAGAACTAAACCAGTCTTCTCTGCTAGAGAGAGAGGTCTATTCAGTATCGCTCTCTTGAGCTCAAATTTTCCCTTGGGTTTTCTCGCACATCCTTTACAAGAGACTGAAGATTTCTCTGGAACAACCCCCACTGTTTTATAGTGCTGCAGTCATACAAAATAAATATGAAGTTAGCTGATTATATTCTAGCAGCTACAAGATACCATGTGTCAGATCCAAAGTGGACTGACCTTTCCACTCCCACGTGGACAAGTCTGACCTTTTGTGATGCTGATGAGAAGCATGGAAGAAATCATGATTAGGGAAAAATTATGCTTTCTTAACACAGGCAGAGCACAAACAACTCATCATCTAAAGACCTGATTCTCGGTGGTGGGACATAAGAAAGAAAATCAAGACCTGCATCCATGTTTCGCTCTCATTGTACCACTAATGGGAACAGGACAGGAGAGATGTTATGTGGAATTATGCTTTGCTGTAGAGGCTTTCTTCTGGTGACAGTTATAGCAACAGCAGACCAGGTTCCTGCTGGCTCAAAGCCTCTATATAATTCCATTTTACAGAAGCGGTATTATTTGGCAGAGGGAGATGGGAAGTCCTGGTAACTGCAGTAACACCTAATTGAGTTTGCTAGGCTGAACTTTGTTATAAGGTACTGAGGAGCTGTTAATGAACAGGGATATTTTTTTGAGGCATCTGGTTTTGTCACAGTAACTGGGAGGCACAGACACTCCCCTTTGCAGGTTTGGGGGGAGGAGGGGAGGGAGAAGGGTTTTTCTTGTGCAGCAAACATAGCTTCAGAAAGTGAGGAGGCTGGTGGGAGGGGAGGAAAGAGGGGGAGCGAGCAAGCACATATTATATTCCAACTGTTTCCACGGTGACATTTCATAATCACAACTCTTGGGGGAAAACGCTTCATTGCAAAAGCTGGAGGAGGCAGGATGGCTTTGTGGATGCAGCTGGAGAGTGATAGCTCTCTCGGCACCTGTGTCTCACCATCCGGAGGACTTGGAAGCAGGGACCAGCTAAACTCATGAGGCTGTAGCACAAGCCCTGGGCAACGAATTGAAATGCATAGCAATTATCATCTCCTTCCTTTTACTTCAAGGATTAACATTTATAAATAAATATGATATCATCACGCTAGATAGGAAATCTAAATATCTTCTGTGTCTTGGCAGGAATGAGGAAAAGAGGGATGTATGAAGAAAAGAGCCTGTAAGATGTACATAGCAAAGCATAGACACATAGCTGAGAGCAGCCTGTAGTTAATGAATTAGGTCACCGGGTCTTTACATTCCACAGTTTCTCTCTCTTTACTCTCAGTCCTGGACTTGAAGCATGCTAGTGAGCTCTGAGAAGATGGAAACCTGCCTTCATCAACACTAGGGCTGGCTGCGCAGTGTCCAGAAGAAACTAAAGCTTTGCTAGCAGTGAGTCTCACAAATCAATCGGTGACATCTTATTTGTTTTACAGAGCGGCACCATGTTCACCTGAACCGCTTCCAAATGTCTGTGGTTCCCTGTGTTGTTTTACGCAGTGTACCACTTGCCATCATGCTGTTACAGATGGCAATAGCTCTTGGGGGTTTTCCTCTGAGGCGTGGGCAGGAGAGGCAAGGGCTGTGACAAGTACACAAGGCTTTCATGCTTGGGCTCTTCAGTTCCTGCCACACAGAGAGCTGCCTGTGGATTTCAGCCCTGGCCCCCCTGCAGGTTCTGTGAATTTAGGCAAATTGCTTTCTCTGCTAGTGTCTCAGGTGGGATAAATGCTCTTGTTCTTAGATCACTGACCACTGGCAGCTGGATGCTACACTGGAGCTTTCTGTGGGCAAGGGGGTGTGATGCTGTAGGCTGAATGGTGCTGCTTCTGCAGAGCATAAAAGGAACATGAAGTTCCTTGAGTTACATGACTCAGTGCAGCTGCCCAATAGTCCTAGACTGTATTTGAAGCAAGTACACTTAGATGTATATGATTTCTAAAACAATTACTGGATTTTTATATTCCTAAAGAAATCTCATTCACACTATTTTTTGTGTGTGTGTGTGACAAGATGCACAGTTTTGTGCTTTGTAGGACTGCATGGAGCTCACTGATGATATGCTCTCATCTGAGTCCCACTTGCTCTAATTGAGCACATTGTTACACCAGGTTCCAAAATTCTGGTGTATTGGGTAATATAGTGTTTGTGTGCTGTTCTTTCTGTCTGGGTCCATTGTTGAGAGTATAAAGAAGTCTAGTTTTGTTTATAATAAAGCACTGATCTGTGCTTGTGATGTACAAAGAGCCTTGGGCAAAAATACTGATGAGCACAGAAAGTCTCTAAATATGGGACACCTCCAGAAACACAGTGTAACAGGGCCTGTATCATCTTTCTTCTCTCTCCCAGCCTGGAAAACAAGATGATTATTTAAAGGTGACATTTGTTTCAGATTATATCCTTAGGTCTCTTATTTCTCTGTTGTCTGAAGGGTGAAGATGAAAAATTATAGATAACCCACAGATCCTCATCCACCCACTAAACTTTACAGTTCTTTGCCCAAATAGAGCTGCCTAATAATGATACCTCAGCTGAAGACCTTGCTAGTGAGTGTCTGTAAAATGCAGTTCCCCTGCACCAGCCTGTTGCACAAAGTAGAGCAGAAGCTGCTGCTAAATGTGCCCCTTCACCTTCCAGTTACACATTGACAGCAAATTCCTCTGGCACATCACTGTGACTGGCCACTCTACAGAGCCTCACAGGGCTTAGGTGCTCCAACAGCATAACAAAAAGCTAGGGTATCCCACTGCTATGGACCTCTGCTGGGTATTTGTAGAAAATAACTTTATGGAACTTAAAAAACTTCTACGGAGCTGTAGAAGAGGATCAAAGACACACCTGGCTGGAGCACTTTTGCATCATGCAGTGCTCTGATTGCCTGGAGCTCCCCATTCAGCTCAGTGATGCCAGTCTGCTCTTTCCAGCTCTGATGGTTTTCTGTGTCAGGTCCTGAAGCCTTTCTGTGTCTTCCCTGTGCTTTCTCCAAGAATGGATGGGTGTTGGATTACCCATTTATTGAGAAACTTTGTAAATCTTGGTTTATTCCTCTCCTTATATCAGAAATGGCATAGCCAACAGGTTCAGAGAGGTTATTCTGCCCCTGTACCTGGCACTGCAGAGACCATGCCTTGAATCCTGTGTTCAGTTCTGAGCCCCTCACTACAAGAAGGATGTTGAGGCTCTGGAGCGAGTCCAGTGAAAAGCAATGAAGCTGGTGAAGGGTCTGGAGAACAAGTTTTATGAGAAGCAGTTGAGGGAGCTGGGGTTGTTTAGCCTTGAGAAAAGGACTCTGAGGGGTGACCTTATTGCTCTCTACAACTACCTGAAAGGAGATTGGAGAAAGGAGGTTATTGGCTTCTCTTCCCAAATGACAAGACAGGGCAAGGGACAATGGCCTCTAGATGCACCAGGGGAGGTTCAGACTAGATATTGGAAGGAAATTTTTTGCAGAAAGGGTCATCAGGCACTGGCAGGGGCTGCCTAAGGAGGTGGTTGAGTTCCCAACCCTGAAGGTATTTAAAACACAAGTAGACAAGGTGCTCA
The DNA here is from genome assembly GCA_013389865.1 of Piaya cayana. Lineage (NCBI taxonomy): Eukaryota > Metazoa > Chordata > Aves > Cuculiformes > Coccyzidae > Piaya > Piaya cayana. The sequence goes on along the minus strand of WAAB01023187.1, from coordinate 176,328 downwards.
GGGACATGTTTAGTGGCAAATAGGAATGGTTGGACTCGATGATCCAAGAGGTCTTTTCCAACCTGGTGATTCTATGAAACATATTTTACTTTCACATCTGTGACGAATTTAAAGAAAGCAACTTTTCAAAACCAAATTACACAATGGAATTTCGTATCACAAGGACTTTTTCTTCTGACAATATTTTAAGACAGTTTAGGTTATTTGTGGCAGGGTCCACATGTGCGAATAAAGAAAATATCTTCCTGTAGGCTTTTCACAGCCAGTTAGTCATTAGCCCTTGTGAAATCTAACTATTTAATATACACAAACTCCAATTGTGTGATACATCCTGCCATGTAGGACACTGGGACAGTCAGACAGGGCGGGACTTTGTTTGAATGTGATTTGATCCAACACAGCAATTCCTATTTCCCTATGACATAAAGCATGGGTAGCAATTAAGGAATGAGGAGAAGTGATGTGAATATCTGTATTGATTACAGAAACTGGTGACAAAAAGGCACTGATAATTCTGGTGATGTTTTAGTTTCTCTTTTGTGAGCAGACTTCCCCCTTCCCAGCTGGTAGCAGGCAGCCTGCTACAGTAGGATGTGATGCAAGGACTGTAAATTGATACTTCTTTTCTTGACTTAGTTACTCCAGTTCAAAGCTTTGATTCCTTTGACTATTAGGCCAATATCAGCCACCCTAAAGCACAGCCCAAATGTTTGTTTATCTTGCGTGCTAGCAAAGCAGCCTGGGAAACACTGAGCCAGATGGTAATGATGGGATCTTTGCAAGGCTGTTTGAATTGCAGCAATTTCTGCTGCTGCTTTTTGGTTTTTTTTCTTCCTAAATCAGCATCCTTTTATCTTTCTCATTTCACGTTTGTTTTCCGTGCATCTTGGGTTTGATGCCAGGGATTAAATATGAGGGTTGATTCATATACCAGTATTAAACTGCGTAATCACCTCAATCATTATTTTACTTCATCCGGAGCATTCACAATGTTTCGGGAACTTTGAGTGAAAGGAACCTTGTCACATATACAAACATTTGGCTGAACTGATAATCAGACTTTCCAGTTTAGGTTGCATCCCCTGTGTCTGGCTTTCCACAGTAAATAATCCTCTTACCATACATTTTCAACAATTTTTTTAATACTTGTAATTTATTTGTTTTTCCATTCAATGAGAAAACAATGCGACAACACAATCTGTGGCAATAATCTGGGGGAGTATTATATTCTCAAACAACAGTAGACCTACTGTAACTTTAATGTATTACCAGTAATTTCTGCTTCCTCTGGCGAGGCTTAGGGAAACATAAGGTGCTTTAATAACAAACAGGGATCCACCCACAGCTCTGATTTATGTTTATGACTCAGCAAAGAATGTAAACTGAGACTAGGGCACAGAGTGTTTCTATAAGTAGTTATAAATCAACCATTCACCGGAAAAAAATTAGTACTAGTAGCCCTCCCTGTATGAAGAAGAGAGTGGGTTTGGAGTTGCAGATGACAAAGACTTCTTTCAGGGAAGTCAGTAAATGGGTCAGTTGGGGTTCATCACAGAGATATTCGTAGTGTTTCCATGAGCGTTCACGCAGATGTTGACCCAGAGCAGGACTCTTCGCATTATTATCTATCTGAACTGTCCCTAGTTGAGCGTTTCATGCCCATTGGGTAGAAGCAAACCTCATACCTACAGGCCAGCTGGATGGGACAGGTGGGACAAACAACTGTGGAAAATAAAGTTGCAGATATGAATCTGTAGTACTTGATGCTTGTATTTGACTGAAGTCAAGTGCACAGATTATGTCCTTACCTGTCTCCAGGAAAGCCTTTGGCCTATTTGTGCTGGAGGTTCCTCATCTAGCCATGCTGGGCAGCAGTGAAGCCCAGCTCATAGAAGCCCTTGGTCCTTGCCAGAGTGATTGTACCCCATGGGCACTCCAAGCCAAGGCATTTGCCAGCTGCTGCTCATGAATTTCCAGCTGAAGGGTGCACAATATTTTCAGTACCACTCTGATTGACGGGTTTGTCTTCCAGTCCGTTTACTTATTTAATTATCCCACAGTGAGCGAGAAGTCATTTCTTATAAATATGGTAATAAGCCAATCAGGATGACAAAAGAAGCACATTCTTGTACAGTTTGTGGGAAAAGCTGATGTTCCCTGGTTTCAGTTCACATCAGGCTCCCCCTGTCAGCAGTCAGCAAATTAAGAAACAGTATCTGGTGACCTTAAGGCATTAGCATCCAGGTGTTTGTCATCAGTCAGGACCAGTCTGGATCTATCCTCGTCTTGGGTGTTGCCCCTGTCCTACATCTTTGCATTTTAGTGCACACTGGAAACATGAAGCTCATTTCCTTTACTTTTCTGAAATACTTCTGGGATGCTGAAGATCTTTGTTTGATGACCCCAGCTGCTGTGTAAAGAAAAGAGGAGCCATAGACACTTCAGGCATGATTCATTGATGGGAAGAGATTATTTTTTGTCCTGATATCAAACATTATTGGGGCCATTTTTGTAATAGAGACTGTACCAAAAATGATTTGGTGACTACAGGTTGTAGAATTTTTTTTTCAGTTGTTTAAATAATACTTTCCAGGTTTAAAAGATTGAAGCAAGTGTTTAATGTAAAATAAACTATCTAGGCAAGCTGGAAATGACTATAAAGAGCTGGAAATCCCCCTGTTTCTACTTCAGTAAGAATTCTCTGAGTAAGGATGAGCAAAAGGGGACTTTTTGAACCTTGGCTGCAGGTTCAAAGTCCTGGTGCAGGCTAAAACCTATTTCAGAAAATATGATGGCAGTGTAATGAGTTGCAGAGCTGCTCCTGCCCCCCTGCAGTGGCCCCACGTGCCAGCAAACACCTTGGAGCAGTGTTACCTGCTCTTGTCTGGGTGATCCCGTGTGTGCGTGCACATGTACAGCACATGTATGCTTACCTAAGTGTGTCTATCGGTGTCATTTTTGTGTGGGTGGCAACAGTGACTGTGCATATGTTTGCTGGGTGTAGGTGTGCTGAGGGCTATCTGCACACACACCTCCCCATACATCAGAGCTGAGAATGGAGGGAGGTGTTTGACCCCTTTTCCTTTTTGATCACTTCCAAACTTTCCTCATTTTGAATTTCTGGGATCTGTTCTCTCAGCACCTGCTCTACGATCATTCCTTGAGAGTTACATTATCCAAAATAAGAAAATTGAGGTGAACAAGGCAGGGAGAAAAATGCACGTGACTCAATTAGCATTCATTTATACCAAGGCTCTGTGAAACCCCTATGAAAGTCTGTCGTTGAGAGTTTATTTAAATTAATCACTATAATTATGTTCTTTTTTATCTAAAGCTTCCTATAGAGATTGTCCAGCTAGAAAATAAAAGGAGTTTCAGAAATAGTAGTATTTCAATAGCCTTTTTAAAGATATTCAGGAGCATCACGTAAAACACAGTGGGCACTGGGGGAAATAATTCTTCTAGGAGGTCGGACAGATGCCGAGTTCTGTTGATTTCCTCATTTTTCAGGGCTGGAGGCTTCTGCATGTGAATGAGTCCTTTGTTTTTCCAAGGCTTCTTGTACAGAAATATATCTGCTGCAACTGCCGTTTATTTCCTATCCTGGAAACAAAAGCTCTGATAGTGAAGGCAGACCATTCTACTCCTGTGGACAACTTCATGTCATCCAAAGCAGAGCAAAGAGGAAGGTGGCAGACAACCTCCTCAGAGATGAAATTCTCTGGTGTGCAAAACCTTGGAGCAGAAATGTGTGAGAACAAAGGTTCTCACCCAGTGCAGCAAGGTCAGCACCAGGCAGAGCACAACAGGAACAGTAGATCTGATGTATTCATTTTCATGTTCTCATCTTTACCGAAGACCTTAAGTTTGTTTAAAGTTACTTTGTAGCATTTCTTCCCTTAAATTGGACAGGTTTCTTTTTTTCTTAGATATGTTTATCTAATCTATTATACTCAATTGCATGGATTAGTCCCACAAGACCTTGTTGAGTGTTTTCTCTTAACTATCAGATGCCTACCTGTTCCACCTCTGTCTTGAGAATCCTTTGAAATAAAATACAGGTCTTCAAGACTCCACTTCCTGATACTTTTAGTTTCCCCTTATTAGGATGATTCTGTGCGATACAATTATATGCTGTATGAAGACTGGTGAATTGATTTATCTTTCTGTGGTGACCATTCTTGTGACATTAAAGAGTTTCATCAGTTTCCCAAGACTCGGTTTAGTATTTAGTCAAAAGTCCAGACATCGATTTAAAGAATCTTTGGAGCAGCTAGTTAATTCCAAACAACTTCGTACTAACAGACTGGGTAAAATGCTGTTATCTGTAGGGGGAAAGGAAATGAACACGTTCTTAAAATAATGATCTTATTACCACTTATCTTGTTTCACTGTGGTGAGGTTCTCCTTGTTAAACAACCTGCATTTGGAGAGGTTTATAGACAAAAGCAGAGTTATTAATTAACGTGACTGTGCAAGCTTTCTGTGAGCTATTATAATATTTTATTGTTATGGCTACTATATTATTATCAGATAGGCTGTTTGGGAGTTTTGAAAACATGCTAGCATCTTTCTGTTTTGCTGGTTATCCTTTGGTGTCTTTCTTCAGATTATAAATGCAACATTTTCTATTAAATTTTGGATGGAAAACAAAAGCCCATAAAATCTATCAGCAGGTTATTTTAGCCTTAAATCAGTATTGCTTAAATTATACAAGGAGAGAGATGGAATTATGGTGAATGTTCTACCAATCAACAGCAGACGTGCTTGAATATGACTCTAGGAAGGCAATCACCTAGGCAATGAGATAGGGTAAGAGCATCCTTTAGCCTCCTGAACCTGACTCCTGAATGCCCAAACAATTGCTCTGATGAACCTGCAGTCTCTGACACCAAGAGTCACTGCCCTGGTCAAGGGTGGCTTTGGGGTGAAAAAGAATCCATGCTGGAAGCAAGTTATATTGCTTACGATATGGAAGATACAAGCCTTCTGGGCTCTGTAGTTTTCAGCGCAACAGTGCACGTAATGTCCTCATAAGAGNAATAATGATCTTATTACCACTTATCTTGTTTCACTGTGGTGAGGTTCTCCTTGTTAAACAACCTGCATTTGGAGAGGTTTATAGACAAAAGCAGAGTTATTAATTAACGTGACTGTGCAAGCTTTCTGTGAGCTATTATAATATTTTATTGTTATGGCTACTATATTATTATCAGATAGGCTGTTTGGGAGTTTTGAAAACATGCTAGCATCTTTCTGTTTTGCTGGTTATCTGTGGGACGGCTGCATTCTTCCGCCGAGCCATCGCGGTCGTGAACCCCGATCCCCGACAGTTATCCTTTGGTGTCTTTCTTCAGATTATAAATGCAACATTTTCTATTAAATTTTGGATGGAAAACAAAAGCCCATAAAATCTATCAGCAGGTTATTTTAGCCTTAAATCAGTATTGCTTAAATTATACAAGGAGAGAGATGGAATTATGGTGAATGTTCTACCAATCAACAGCAGACGTGCTTGAATATGACTCTAGGAAGGCAATCACCTAGGCAATGAGATAGGGTAAGAGCATCCTTTAGCCTCCTGAACCTGACTCCTGAATGCCCAAACAATTGCTCTGATGAACCTGCAGTCTCTGACACCAAGAGTCACTGCCCTGGTCAAGGGTGGCTTTGGGGTGAAAAAGAATCCATGCTGGAAGCAAGTTATATTGCTTACGATATGGAAGATACAAGCCTTCTGGGCTCTGTAGTTTGCAGCGTAACTGCACGTAATGTCCTCATAAGAGGTCACAAAGTGCCATCAGTGCAACTCCTCTCTGAGGCAAAGTATTATAAGGTCTCAGCACAGCACTCTGCCTATGCTGTCATTTATTGGGTGTTTAAGCATGTGTCATCCCACAAGTCACAGCGAAACTCAGGAAAGAGGTTAAAGATCCCAGCCTCTTATTTGCAGAGATGAAATGAAGGCCTGAGCAAAGATCTTGGTCCATTCTCATTTATTCAATGCCCTAGCCCATAGCCATGAGAGAGATGATTTTCCAGTAATTGTCACTTTTGGCTGTGGAGGGTATGACTGCGTATGATGTTGCCTCTACCCAAGGACTGTCGCTGCTGGCAGGAAGGGCTATACAGGGAAACAAACCTGCAGGAGATCTCTTTCAGAGAAAGCAGAGGATCTGCCGGGATGTTACTACCTCTGTTTTCAAGACTATTCTGTTCATAGAACTGTTTCTTGAGGATATAAAGAGTAGTGTTGTGCCTGCACCATAAATTTATGTCACATCAGGGCCCTGTGGCCAACAAGGACTGCCTCTGTGCTGCTGCAGGTTTTGTAGGCTTTAGTCACATCTCACTCTGCAGAGTTCTCATCTGTCCAAGTGTTCCTTATGCAGGAGTAATTCCAACCATTCTTTGATGCTCTTCCAATTGAACCACATGCTTTTGGAGACAGAGAGTGGGGATCAGGGTAAGGCACCTTACACCAATTCAGGACATGGGGCATCTGCATCCTATTTCTAACTCTGCCCAAACATCCTTTTTTAATTCCTGTTTCATTTCTTCTGCTTCCCCTTTGCAAGTGGTAATGGTAGAACCTCTGTGCTTGGACATGGTTTAGTATTTGATAGGAATGGTTGGACTCGATGATCCAGTGGGTCTTTTCCAACCTGGTGATTCTATGATCCTATGACATGGGTATTCAGGCAGAAGAGGAACTTCGTGTTTCAGAGAGGACTTTGTGAATTTTCTCTCTTTTCTGAGATGGCTATGGCTCTTTGTACATGGCAGTTCTTCCTCACATATTTCTAAATCCCAAACTGTTCCTAGGAGATGGTTTTTATCATTTTTACTTTTATTGATCCCTCACTCCTTTTTGGTTTTGGGCAAAGCTGCTTATGGTCAAACAAGCTCTAACCTAACTAGAACTGCTACAGAACAGCTCGTGTAACGATCCAAGCTAAAATAGCCCTCTAATCTCAGAAGCTGCCATATCTGATGGTGCTGGTGAGCACAGGTCCCTCCACATCAAGCACAGGGTTGAAATGCCTCATAGGTTAACAGTGGGCAGGAGAAATCAACAAGAAAGGTGCTGATGGGGGGGTTACTTTTTCATCCTTTGGATTCTTTGTTGTCTGTTGCTCTGAAATCCTTCCTCCCAAGGCAGTTTGCTGGTTATGACCCTCTGTTATCCTAATGAGCTGGGCTGTAGAGGCTCATCCGTTCAACTCCTGGACACAAAGGTGAGAGCCCAGGTTGGGAAGCGATGGATCAGAGGCAGAGGAGTTTAAGCCCTTTCTCTAGAGGAGTTTGCCACCTACTGATCCGCAGGTTCCTTCTAGCTGCTGCCAAGAGAAGTTTGAGGGGGGAAGCCGGGAATTTAGGGGTAGGTGGGAATTGCCCTTGGAGGCAGCAGCCAGGACCCCCGGGAGGAGCGGCAGGGACGAGGGGGGGATGCGGTACCCCAGCTGTTGAGCTCTAGCCGGGAGAAGGGGATGGAGCTGGGTGGAAGCGCTCGCTGTGTGCGTGTGTGTGTCGTGTGCGGCGGGGGAGGGATGTGGATGAGGAGCGGGCTCGCTCTTTCTTTCTCACGGGGCTCAGTTAATCCTGCTGCCAGGCGGTGTTAAGCAGCAGTCTCGGCGCTGGATTCCGAGCGAGGGAGACGCGCAGCCCCGGCGGCGCAGCGGAGGGGAGGCGAGAGAGGCAGCTAAAGAGAGCAGAGCGGGGGAAAAATCAAATCTATGCTTGGAACTGGGCTTCTTTTTCGCCAATGCAAAAGGGAATATGCAGCACATTTTTGCCTTCTTCTGCACCAGTTTCCTAGGGGCGGTGTTAGGGGCTAATTTCCCCAACAACATCCAGATAGGTGAGTGCAGAGCTCGGGGCCGTTTGGCACTGAGGTTCCCCGGCAAGTGGGTAGGGATGGAGAGGGGGTGGTGGGGGAGAACTGACCCCTTCATTTGCATGGAAAGCCAAAATGTGTGTGCGTGTGTGAGAGAGAAAGCGCGAGGGCTGGATTTGTGTGTTGGTACCAGCTCTGCGAGAGCAGAGATGTATCAATTTATCTTTGGGGGAGGGGAAGATTGGGAATAAATGCCAGCACACACACACACACATGCACACCAACACAGGGGAGAAAAGTGCCCCTGAAATGGAGGAAGCGCGAGAAAATATCTGGGGTTTTTTGTTTTTATTTTTTTCTCTGAGAAATGCCTAGGCTGCCATTGTGCGTTGCTGCATTTACAAAATCAGTGGTTGCATTATACATTTTTGCGAGGATGCTCTCATCTGTAGGTAACTGGGACGAGAGGTAACAAACAGGCGCGCTCTGTTGTTGTTGCTCAAGAATAAGGGCAGAGCTATTGGAGGAAGGTTTTGCATTGAAGTCTCTTTTCGTTTTATGCTACTTGCTTTCCCTGCGCACCAGCAGTGCCTGTTTGATTCTTTTTTCCCTTCCTGTAACTTCTCAGTACTACTCTCCTTCCCTCCCTCCCTTCTCAGGTTTATTATTACTCTCCCGTTGGTCTTTATTGGTGATGGTTTCTAACCTAGCCCCAAATTTTCATCCTTTGCATGCCGATTTTCTTTCCCGCCTCCCTTCTCTTTGCAATGCCAATCAATTGCTAATCCACCAAGTTCAGGCAACTCCTGCGCTGCATAATCGGTGTTTTTATTGCTGTTGATGCTGCATCCCTTTCTCCCTCCTTTACTGTCTTCCCTTTAACCCAAATTTGTGCAACATTCCAATTTTTTTTTCCTTTTTGACAAATACATATTGTAGCTTAATTCGACTACTAACATCTTGTTCCTCTGACACCCCTGGTTAGGCTGGGGGGTGGGAGAAACGGGGGAGGAGGTATTAATGCACAACAAGGAGATGCTCTCTGTACTGAAGATGTGCAAAATGTCGTTGATACCAGGTCCTTGCAGAATTGTTTCTTCCTCCGTCTTTATTTTAAACCTACCTTGTTGCTAAGTGCTTTATTTCCCCACTCACAAAATGCTAGTAACAGTGCTCTCTTTAAATACATAGAGAGTAAAAGGCAGTCTGATTTAATAGCATCTTTCTGGAGGCTGTGAAGGGATCTGCCGCAAGCCAAGTTTCCTGCTGGGGGAGCAGCTGGAAACTTTTCTTGGGGCTGGGCTATCGCATCACTTCATTCCAGGTCCATGGGAGGAGGAAGGCTCTGAGTTTGTGTCCAGCCTGGTCCCAGTTCCTCTCCTGTTTATATAATCCTGTGGTTCTGGGCTTGTCAGTGCTTATGATCTGAGCAATCGCTTTGAGAGTCAAGCTTTTGGTTTCCTGCCCTCTTTGAGTTTGGCCACTGTCGGCTTTTGAATTTAAGTTTTTTCCATGCAGCAAAATTCCAGTAGCAGCAGTTGTTTGGCCATGGGTCCCACATTGCTCTGTTGCTTGCAGCTCTGTCCAGTCCATCCAGCACTGCACCTGTCAGGCCACGCTCAGCCAGTCTGCCTCATACTCCGGAGCCCCTTGTGTTGTGGAACCCTTGTACCCACTCTGAAACAAACCCCTCCTCTTAGTCAGTGGGGTTTAAATTGAGTCTAATTATAAGTGAGAGGAGGAGGAAGAAAGACTTTCATTCGTCCTTTATAAAAGTAATATTGGCAGTGCTTCCATTTCTCTTCGTTAAAGTTATGGAGAGTGCAGAGGTTGAGCCAAACCCCATCTTTCATTCCAGCCCCACAGGTTGCTGGGTCTAGGGATGCATCAGGGCTCCTATGTATGATCCAAGAATTGCATAATGCATAGGCTGGAAAGGTTTTCTGCTTCCAGCCTGCCCGCAACTACTGCAAACCCCCTAGGTGTTGTGTGCTGGAGGATTTTGGAGTGTGGAAGGGATTCCCTGGGCTGGGGAGCTGTAGCCTCTGCCCACAGGAATATTTTGGTCTGAAGAGGTTGCTAAAATTGGTGTGCTTAAGATCTTTCTCCTTGTTCTGTTTTTCTCCCCAGGGGGGTTATTTCCTAATCAGCAGTCCCAGGAACATGCGGCTTTTAGGTTTGCATTGTCTCAGCTCACTGAACCCCCTAAGCTCCTTCCCCAGATCGACATTGTGAACATTAGCGACAGCTTTGAAATGACATACACCTGTAAGTAGTGGTATTTGCCATGTTCTCTGTTACTTTGGTTTTTTTTATTCTCGACTGGGTTTTTTTGTCTGAAATATGAGGTGTCTTACTTCAAATATGTGACTCCTTTAGGGTCTGTGTAAGATAACACCGAACACGTGGGCAAAGGATTTCTGAATCATCTTGGTTTGTGCTAAAACATATGGGTGAGGTTGTGCCGCAGTTATTCACTATGTCTTGCATTTTCTATTTTATTGCTTCCAAAGCAGTATAAAACCCCCAACAATCACTTTCCTCTTGTTTCTCTAACCTCTGCCTGACTCTGGGCTGAGATTTCCGTCCCATATTTTCTATAGGTGTGATA
>WAAB01023187.1:155033-165846 GCA_013389865.1 Piaya cayana | reverse complement strand
AAGAAAAAAAAAAAATTAATATTAACCAGATAAAAATTTTCTTGCTATAAAAAAAAATGGGAAAAAAAAAAAAAAAAAAAAGGTTTGCCAGGTAATGCCAAGATTAGCAGCAACAAATAAGACTGGGGGGAACCAGAGGAAAACAAAAACCATAACACAGCCTTGTGGTTGCGATAAGGGCTGTTGCAGCGTTTGCTTCCCTTGGAGTGTGTGAACCCAGGACTTGTGCTGCAGGGATGTGATGCACAAAGAATTTCTTGGTTTGACCTGGTGTCAGACACTGCTTTCACACTTTGAGCCTCTGTGTGTATAAGGAATGTCAGAAGGGACTGGAGGAACCCTTTCCTTTTTAGAGCCTGTTGGATTGTTGTTGATTCACATCCATAGTATCTTTTTGATTCACTGAAACATCCTCTCTGCAGTTTAATCATGTGGAGAGCGAGATAGAGGTGGACACAAACTGTTCTCTCTGCTAAGAAATACACAGAAGGAAAAAATGCTTTCCTGCAAAAAGAACCAGGAATGTACAAGAGGAGAATTAATAAGGCTCTTTGCAAGGAAAAAATGAAAATAAAAAGAGTAGTTGTGATTATTCCCAAACAGAGGGTTTCCAAATGCAAGATATCCAGAATTTCCTGGCCAGTATGACATAGGAAAGAGAAGTAATAACTTGGCCACATTTTCACTTGAGTGTCTAATGATTTTCTGTTTTCCTCTGTTTGCCAACTACAAGATTTCCATCAAGGAAGAGCAAGTATTTTGGGTCAGGCCAATGACACTTTGTTGGCAGGAAAACTAGACAAATAGAAGAAAAAACTCAGGCCATGTATCTACCAAGAGACAGCATCATCCACCTGGGGTACTGTTGCTGACTGTGGCTGGGGGATGAGCTATTCCAGTGCTGATAGCAAGAAGAAAGCAGAAACTGCAAGAATATCACTAGAATAAATCCTCCATCTGCGCATAGTTTTCCCTTCCCTTTTAAGCCTGCCACTAATGATTTTGTTTGCAGTATTAACATTGATAGCAAGACCACGATACTAGTTATGCTCCAGAAATCTGTCATTAGTACAATAGGGACGGGGGTGGTCTCACAAAAGCTGAATGGAAGCAAGACAGCCTCCCAAAGGATGTTATATTTGAGCTCTATGTAGGGCACATTGTCCTAGATCAGACCAGCAGAGCACTCCACACAGTCCAAATCTACTTGTCCTCTATTTTCTTTACTTATAATTAAAAACTTCCTAAGTTCTTCCAGACTATGGAAGGCAGCATTTGTTTTGTAAGCACAAAGGAAGGTGTTATTCCATGTGCCCTATGGGGGTAAAAAAAAAAAAACAACCAGAAAAAAAAAAACCTAGGCTGTTGGAAGACCTGGTTTTAGTACTCTAGGGCTGAGGTGAAACTTTTGCTAGGAATTATCTCCTTCCTCATCTTCCAGCAAATTCCTATCCTGGTTGCCAAGACTAGATATCAGCAGAAAGATCTGTTTATTTACAGAGAATAAAAACTCTGCCGACACAGTGGTCCTTATCGTCTGAGAAAAGACTGGCCATGCTACCAGTTAAAAGTACCAGCTTTTGTTCCCATGGAGACAGAACACAGCATTTCCTTGTCATCGGCATTACCTGGTTTCCTGATGGTTAAGTCAAGGGTGTTTGGACCCTCTAAACCTGGTGCTGCCCCTATTGAGGTTTCTGGTAGGACATCTGAAGAAGATTAGTAGGTCCCAGCCTTATGGCAAGTCCTGCCTCGTGCTTAGGATCCGGCCTCCTGTGCTAAATGTAGTCCTTATGGCAAGTGCCTAAAGCAGCATCATTCAAAATATGGAATATATATAAAGAATCAGTGGTGACGGCAGAAGTAAAAAAACTCGCTGGGCAGCTTGCGGGGTGATGATGAAGTTGCAGGATGAACTGCAGCAGAATGACAGCACCCTGTCTAAGAGGATCGTATGCAAAATGTGTCTTAGCATCAGCTGTGACACTGTCTACCTCCGCCTGACATAGATCTGTTTCAGAGTCAGGATGAGCAAGCTTTGGTGTGACAGTGGGTGAATTTTCAGTCTGAGGTGCACCCGTTTGTGTACAGGTGACAGCGATAGGGAGCCGTTAATGATGTGCTAGTGATAATCGTATATTGGTAAAAATAATACTCATGAAAGTGATAAATCTGTAAAATATCAGGAGGCTGCTGTTGTCATTCGGCTGTCACTGTGACAGCTCAGCAATAACTTTCACATTTCTCATGCTTCCAGTTGGGGACTTCTTATCATTACATAGTGATTGTGAAAACCTCTGTGTGGGGCAGTAGCTATCTATGCGTCCTGTGGTCCCTGTGCATAACATGTCAGTAGATTACAATTCTAAGCAAACCATAATCATTAAGAAAGAAACGATAGGTAGTAGATACAATGTGCAGTAATCTCATTTCGTGTGTGTGGTTGATGCTAATATTGTTGCATCACTGAAACGTGGGCACGTTTCAATATTCCTGAGTTCCTTGCATCCCACAAGAAGGCAATGACAGGCTCTGTGTTTGCAGCTGGGTGTGTGGTGTGGCTTACGGGGAAAAAAATATACACCTGCTGTTTGGGATGTTCTTAACTAAAGATTAGGAGACTTTATATTCTTGTGCCATTTCTTCAAAGACAGAAGCAATTTTTAGGGGAAGGTGAATTTAGAGTCCTTCTGTCGGTAGCAGTAGATAATAGTGGCAGGTGACTATAAAGGGTAAAACGTGCTGTAGCTGAAAGGTTTACCTAGTGACATAGCAGATCAGACCTCTTCTGATCAGCTTTAAAGATATGTTCACAGGTTCCCTCTTCAGCCATGTTTGTAAAAGAGCTTTACAGCCTCAACACAGTTGCTGGCAAACTCTGCCTTGATGGGGTTTGCCATGACTGACTGCACTCAGGAGCAGGGTTGATGCTGCAGGTCAGAGCTGAGAGGTATGGGAAGAGGGATGCTCTGTGCCAGGTGCAAAGGCACAGCAGGTCTGGAGGTTAAGGAGAGAGCTGCAAACTCCTGTCCTTGTGAGGTCCACAGTGGACGTGAACACCGCATCCTTTTGGCAGCAAAGGGGTGGGAGGTTGCTTACTTGAGACAACAAATGCTCGGCATATTTTTCTCTTATTCTTTGTCTCAGCCTTCGTTTGTTCACATGGAATGCACATCTCCATCCTGTGCATAGCCCAGCTCCTTGAGGAATACAAGTTGTTTCAGCCACAGGTCCGTAGCTTTATTTAGTTTGTGGTGCAGAGGCTCCCACTGTCAGCCTCTGGCTGGTCCCCCAGTGAGTCCCAGTAGCGTCAGCAGATGGTGATGGTTGCTCTCACTGCCCAGTGAAGACAATAGCTCAGCGACAGACTTCCCTGGCAGTGACCTGGGGGACGTGTCTTGTTGAGCAATACTCACAGAAGGTGAGTCACCAGCTTGGTAACTCTATCCCTGCAAAACTCGGGCTACTTTGCAGGGATGACCGGTGACTAAAAATAAACTGTTCAGCACTGAAGCCTGTATCTTTGCTGATGCAGCCATCAGCTTTTATGTGCTTTGGTGCTAGCCTGCTGGGAGGGGGCTTACAGGAGCTTTGTACCTGAAACATGGGGGGCTGCACAGGACAGCAGCAGGATTTTGCAGCTGAAAGAAAGCTTATAGAGAGGCTGAAAAATGATGATTTAACCCTCTCTTTCAATGTATGCACAGCTACAGTTACTATGGGGTCCTCATACTGAGCATGGGCTGTGGGTGCTGCTAGAGTATCAACAGTTGAATCTGTTCTGCATATTAGAAAATGAACATGTAGTATGGAGTCTGTTCATATTTTATGAAGGCCTCCCAGCACCAATTAAAGGGATTTGCAGCAATCACTCTGTGCTTATGTTCTTATCAATAGTAGCAAGCTTAGATTCAGATCAGCTCTGAAATGAAGTATTTCTTTTTCTTTTTTCTTAGATACTTATGTGTATAGATAGAGCATTTCTGGAGATTGCTTTTTATCTCTTAAATTACCTCTCAGAGACAGGAAGGAGTAGGCAAACATTTGAATATTCTCAAACGAGGATCTAAATTTGGCGTAATTAAATGATTATTGCACATTGCGTTTAGAGGAAGCTTCTTTGTTGACAAACATACGATGGTCGCCATTTCTTGGAAAGGTGTTGCTGTAATTATTCCAGCAGCAATCAATTAAAATGCAATTTTTATAATTAAACTTCCACAGTCTAAATAAGCCCAGCCCTGTAATAGTATATAATTGTTGTGGTGTTTGTAGACTTGTTTTTATTTTTGCCGTGTCAGAAATCTCATGTAAATGCTTTGGGATTTTTCTCTCCCTGCAGAGCTCAGGTTGCTGGCTATGACAATTTAATGTGAGTTAAATCAACAGAAACAGGGATTTAATGATCAGATGTAGTCTGATTAATACAACATAGGTATTACAGGGAAATATATCTCCTTAGATTTCTGTAATACGAGAAGATGTGATCCAGGCAGATGAATCACAGAGCATCAGTTCACATTAGCTCAAATTGAGGTTAAGGATGCTCAATTTCTGGCAGGGACGGGCTGTGGCTTTCCTGTAAGTGGATGTTTAGTGAGATGCCAGTACCTTAGAGAGTCGTGTCCTTCCTGAGGAAGGTGCTGATAGGTGAATCCTGCCAGACAGGAGGTAGCAGGTCCTAGGGATGATATCACGCTCTGGTGTCCAAGGTCTCTGCAGGTGATCTGGGATGGGTGCTGGGTACTCAGCAGTCACAGCTGCTGCTGAAGAAGGCGGGAGCTTCTCTCATACACTTTCCCCAAGAATGAAAAAGCATTTAAAACATGAGTGCTGAGCCATTTCCTCAGCTTTGGCTGCCAAGACAGGGCAGGTTGTCTGTCTGCCTTCATAGATCTGGGCACGGGAAGCCTTGGGTGAACATGGGCCAATATCATCAGCGGGGACACTTACAGAGCTCCACTGTCATTTGGCGAAGGGAGCCCTGCCGAGAGGCTGGCAGCTCACACCAGGCGTCAGGAATGGGTTTCCCCTATTCTTGTGCAACCATTTCTCTCCCAAGGGCATGGGGCCACTTATCCTTTGCATGACTATTTTTATGTTTTATTTTTGATCCTGGGCTGTGGGAGCAGAGCCTGGGGAGAAAATTGGTGTAACACAATTAGGAAAAATCAGAGAAGGAATAAATGGAATTTCAAACTTGCAAATATATACACTCATCTGGAAAGGATGCCAAATGCTCATTAGTGACAAGCAGAAAAGAGAGGGAAGAAGTGCAATTTGGGCACTGCAGCAGGCAGAGAAGGGATATTGGAGAAACAGTGAGCAGCAGAGGCCAGACCTGTCCATTGTGCAACAGTCACAATTTTCACTCACAGCTTATTCTTTCTTCTCTAAAAATAAAGCTTTTTCATGTGGTAGGGATCCTACTAAGCTAGAAACACACGGCCTTTATTCTTTGCCATATTAGCCAGGTGAGAGTGGAAATCTTCATGTGGCTGCAAGAAAGGCAGCATGGGGAAGCATGCTGTTCCTTTCCAAAACTCTGGTGGGAATTTTAGATATATACATTTACATTTCCATTAATAGGGTTAGGGCCCCAAAGGCAACAGCTCTCTGCAAGTAGAAATGGAAACGGTCCCGGTTAGCTTCAGTAACACATGGAGCTCAGAGCAAACACAAAATCAACATGCTCCTTAAAGAGGCAATAAGTCAGGGAGACTTTAATATTCTGCAGATCCAAATTCTCCAGGGTGCGGTAATAACACAAGTCTGAAGACAAAGATGCATTTATTTCAACCGCATTTCTTTAAAGAGAGATGGGGGTTTTTTTCTGTCTTCGGTTGTGTAGAGTTGACAGAAAGTAACATTTTTTCCCATTGAAAAGTGCCGTCTGGGAGAGAGTGGAATGTCCTTTTGGCAGGTTACATGGAGTCCTGAGCAAGTTCGGTATTAGGCAAGATGCAGAAGGGCTGAACTGAGCCATTAGCAATTCACCATCATCCCAGCAAAAAAACACATTTCAAAATAATACCAAATTATTAGAATAACAACATGCAGAAAGTGTTCCCTACTCACCTGTTGAACTGATCACTCATTAGCTTACACAGTAATGAGTGTCTACTTGATTTTCTCATGCTGCCCTTTAGCAACCAGACCCATTTGTTCCTTCTGGGGCGTTCTTCAAAAAAAAAAAAGGAAAATCACACTGTGGTACAGAAGAACAAAAGAGTCCCCAGCAATGTTATTCTTTTATTAATGTATATCAATTTTTTGCTCTATTTTCTGCAAACCACACCCTTGCTAACCCTCATCCAGGGTTGTAGTTCAGGTGGAGATTTGCTTATGCATCACAGGACTGATTGATCCCTTGAGGAATTTACAGTGAGAGACAATGAAAGGCAAGTAATAGCTACAAATTGCTATATCTTGGCTTCTTCAAGAGGGTCTTTTCATTGTTTATTTGTTTGTGACAGAGTGGAGGAGTGCAAAAGTAAGCAACTGGTGTCTAAGATTGAGATGCAACATACAACTAATGGCAGGATTCTTGTGTGGATATAGCATATGTTTCTGCATTCTTCTATGCTGGAAGAGTTCAGGCTTTGATTTAATAAGGAGGGTCCTGTAACTATGCTAATAGTGAGGAAGTGGGAGGGAAATGAAAGGCTGTGAGGGTAGGAAGAGAGATACAGAAGCTGCTGTGGGGTAATGTGGATGCAGCATGGAAGAATCTCACTTGAAAAGGAAGGCTATTTCTCACCTTCCCACCCACCCAAACACTGCTTTGATCTTGGCTAGCAGTGAGTTTACACTAGTAAAAGACATCAGTGTCCACGCCGATTCTGATGTGGTTTTCCTCAAACTGACCTGCTGATATCCCCTGAGTGCCCTGAGCAGTGTTAGCTTTCCTTCCCTGCAGCACCCACACCCCATTCAGCACCATCTGCGAGAAAGAGGACAGAGTTGCTTTTCTGGCAGGTGAGAGCAAAAAAAATTATGAGCAAGCATGGGAGTTTGTGGGAAGAGAATGGGTGAGTGAAGTCCAGCAGAGAGCACATGGGGATGGAAGATGGAGAAACACTGGATCCGGAATAGCACCTGGAGACCCAGTGTGGGAAAGGGGACAGGCATCAGGTCTAGAGGGACTGCGGATGTGCCATAGCTGGAGTTTTCCCTCATCTCTTTCCAGCCCTTAGCTAAGCCAGGGCGGGGTTTATTTTCTGAGGGCTGTGAATCCTGCCTAGATATGAGCTGGAACCTGCTAGTGTCTCCCATCTGGCCAACACTGTAGCTTAGATGGCTCCTGGCCTCCCTCTCCCTTGCTGCAATTGCCACAGAGCCAAACCCGAGCACTTAGGGCAGGGAATCCCCTGCATAGGATGGTTATTGCAAACTGCCAGCATGTTTAACACAGCCTGCAGCCCTCTTGCTCTTGCTGCAATGATCACAACATGCCAGAGTGCTTTCTTCTCTGTCAGTATTGCACAGCACTCTTAATAGCATGATGCATGTGAGTGAGTGGCCGTGTGTTTATTCTAGGATGGGACCATTTGGCCAGGGGAAAGGTAAACAATAAATGCTGAGATGTAGACCTTAGTGGGTTGAAGGTCAGCTGGAAAGGAGGCTCTTGTTGGAGACATACTGGAGAAGCTTAAGGATCACCACCCAATTGTTATCTAGCAAGGACTTAGATTGATGGAGAAATGGGGCAGGTCTGGGCCTCCAGCACTGTGTCTGCAGAGGGCTGAAGCAGCCAGTGAAGCTGCAGCTGAGAAAGAGACTTGGCCTGCAGGGAGTTCAGGAGAGATGTCTTTGTGCAGAAGGTGATTAATGTCTATAATGAACTACCAAAAGAAGTAATAGAAAGCCAAATCACATACGGCTGTGGTGCGGGAAGGGGCTGAGGGGGACATTGCTGTTGCAGGCAAGGACAGGGAAGCTGACTGCGGCACAGCCCATGCAGTGATGCCATTTCCAGTTCGGTGTCCCAGAAAAACAGTTGGGCACAGCAGCTGTCTCTAGTCCATCCCAAGCAAAGGCAGAGCTCAGTGCGTTTCATGGATTTTCATCAGAATTATTTCAGTCTCCCAGCCTGTCCTGGTTCTGGGGCCATTCCTGCTTGCCTCATTATGGCTATGCCAGCCCAAACACACTGTATGTAACTTTGAGATGGTAATTTGTGAGTCCCCATGCACCTCTCCTGTGGCGACAGCAAAGGGAGGAGGCTTTGGGGAGAGCAGAGCCTCACTGGAGGCTGGGGCTTGGATTAGCCTAGGCTGACAGGCATTAAGAGTCATCACTTGTTTGGGAACCTGAGAGAACTGTGTGGATGAACTCAGGCAGATTTCTAACATTGAGTCATCATAACGTCCTCCACCTTAGAAGCCTTGTGAGCCAGACTCAACAGAGACCTCATTAGAGGGAACAGATATCAGCACCTCTCCTGAACCCACAAAGCCTCACACATTACCAGGGCATGAGGACATCCATTCAGAGTCACCCATATACTAAACTACCAACTTTTTATATTTCCAGACATGCCCATGTCTCTGTGCTAATAACTGAGGGGACAGTGGGTTCACCATGCAGCATCCAGGCAGGAGGTGAGATAGCTCCTGCTTTTCCAGCTCTGCTCCCAGACCAACTACACACCTTCAAAGATGAGCCCTTCTTTAAAAAACCCATATCACCTCTTTTTCTGGAGTAACTAGCACTAGTTTGGGGCACAGACTTGCTCTGGCAAAAAGAAAACTTATTCAAGCATCATCACAGTTTTAGCGAGGCTTAAGAGTCACTCTGAACTGGGAAAACACACATCATCTCAAAAAACCGTTGTCAGTTAAGAGACCATTCCCAAACCTCTTCTCTGCTTGAGAAGCTTTAGCCTATCAAAGCTTGTTCTGAAGTGAAGTCCTAGCATGTGCCCTCCGAACAAATGCTGGATGTATTGTCTCCTAACTAAACTTTTCCTTCCTCTGTGAAGTGTCAGGTAAAGCAACAGAACTGTGTGCTTGTCAGGTCAGTTCTGCTTTGCCAGATGTCTGTGGAGGGACAAAGAAACAAAGCCAATCTTGACCAAGGGTACCTATGCCACATCACTTATCACCATAAGGCATATATGCCTTAGCAGTGTCCTTAAGGAACAAGTGCTAAGTCCTTAAAGCATGAAGGGGATTTGTCCCCTCTGACTTTTTCTGGCTAAGAATCAGTTGCCCTCATCTAAGCTGTTCATCAAGGTTATTTCTGTAATCAGTAGAGCCCTCCAGTGAGCGATCCTTTTGAACTCTTTCAGACAACCATCTTAGGATGGAATTGGCCTTCAGAGGTGCCTGCTTATCTCCTTTGTCTGTATAGGAAACTGAGCTGACCAACTTGACTTAGCTTACTGAGACCTTCAGATGCAGTAAGTTGTGGGTCCTGCCCCAAAGTGTCTGCAGCAGTATTCTGTTATTTCTTCAACATTCTGCTGAAGGCGTACAAAACATTTTCTTACTCTCCTTGCATGCAGCCTCTAAAGGTTTTGATAAAAGCAGGTATCACATTGCAACTAGGCAGTTTGCAGTTATGCTGTTCTGATGTGTTGCTAAGAATTCAAGAAAACATATGTTCAAGGCAGGGAAACTGCTCTTCTCGGGTTCACCTTCTGTGGTTCAGTACAGTACCGCAGTGGCCTCTCAAGGACAGGGGCTTGCCGTTATCCTGAGACGTGCTCTCATCCTCTTAGCCTCTTCTATTTCTCACTTGTTGTGGAGTAACTGCTGGCACCAGTGTTTGCAGTGCTCTAACGATGATTCCCGGCTTTGTTTTTGCTGTTTTTCTTTAAGCAGACCTCTCTCTCCCTCCTTCTATCAAGACACTCCTGGTTGATACTGGCTTTCCCTAGGAGTAAGCTCCAGGGGATCATAGAGTTGGTATCATCAGGGGATGAATTCCTTTAGATGCTAACTGTAGTGTTTTCAAAACAGCACCCAGGGATTTGACTGAGCAATCCCCACTAGCTCTAATGGGAAGAGCATGGCTAAGCCCTGTGTGGCACTGGAACAGTCAATCTTGTGAGCTTTTTTGAAGTGTGGGGGGAAGCTGTTTGACCAGAAAAAAACCGTAATTTCTAAAGTTACCAACATTTAGGAAATGAGCCAAATCTCTGGATCAAAACACTTCTGAAATTCCTGGGGATGCTCTGAACCTCACCCTACGCTGGTCCTGAGCTCTATTGCCATTTGACAGCAAACTCAGAGTGGGATAGTGATGTGCATTCAGGTTTCCTGTTTCAAGCCTGTCACTGGAAGGAAAATAAAAATGTGAATCCAAACTAGCAACACAAGCAGGACAACTTTGAAAACAAAATTAAAAACAATCCTCCCCCTTGGTTCCCAGGGCTGTGCAGTGAATTCTAGAGCAGTGAGTGGAAGCTAGAGGTAGAAAGAATTGTAGGGTCAAGTTGACTGAGGTACAGTAGCATCTTCTGGTGGCATTGGTGTGTTTGTCTCAGTGCTGTCTGAATTAATCAAGCTGTGTGGGGTCTGCAGCTGAAGGGATGAGGTGTGTTGCTGTTAGACTATGGGCACTTGTGCTATAGGATGGCTCGTGTCCAGAGCTGCAAATGCTGTAGCTGCTCTTGCTCTAGAATGCAAGGGTGAGATTTGCAATATTTTTGTGGCTATCCTTGCCTGCAGCCAATGCAGAAATTTATTTGCTATCAACAACAGAAAATTTGCATTAAAAAAAGGTTCCATCAAAGGGAGCTCACACTTGACAGTCTCCCTTTAGCCACGGGAGAGCAGCAAGAAGACAGGAACAGGAGGCTGCCTTT
>WAAB01023187.1:57500-154187 GCA_013389865.1 Piaya cayana | reverse complement strand
GAGCTGACCAACTTGACTTAGCTTACTGAGACCTTCAGATGCAGTAAGCTGTGGGTCCTGCCCCAAAGTGTCTGCAGCAGTATTCTGTTAATTCTTCAGCATTCTGCTGAAGGCGTACAAAACATTTTCTTACTCTCCTTGCATGCAGCCTCTAAAGGTTTTGATAAAAGCAGGTATCACATTGCAACTAGGCAGTTTGCAGTTATGCTGTTCTGATGTGTTGCTAAGAATTCAACAAAACATATGTTCAAGGCATGGAAACTGCTCTTCTCGGGTTCACCTTCTGTGGTTCAGTACAGTACCGCAGTGGCCTCTCAAGGGCAGGGGCTTGCCGTTATCCTGAGACGTGCTCTCATCCTCTTAGCCTCTTCTATTTCTCACTTGTTGTGGACTAACTGCTGGCACCAGTGTTTGCAGTGCTCTAACGATGATTCCCGGCTTTGTTTTTGCTGTTTTTCTTTAAGCAGACCTCTCTCTCCCTCCTTCTATCAAGACACTCCTGGTTGATACTGGCTTTCCCTAGGAGTAAGCTCCAGGGGATCATAGAGTTGGTATCATCAGGGGATGAATTCCTTTAGATGCTAACTGTAGTGTTTTCAAAACAGCACCCAGGGATTTGACTGAGCAATCCCCACTAGCTCTAATGGGAAGAGCATGGCTAAGCCCTGTGTGGCACTGGAACAATCAATCTTGTGAGCTTTTTTGAAGTGTGGGGGGAAGCTGTTTGACCAGAAAAAAACCGTAATTTCTAAAGTTACCAACATTTAGGAAATGAGCCAAATCTCTGGATCAAAACACTTCTGAAATTCCTGGGGATGCTCTGAACCTCACCCTACGCTGGTCCTGAGCTCTATTGCCATTTGACAGCAAACTCAGAGTGGGATAGTGATGTGCATTCAGGTTTCCTGTTTCAAGCCTGTCACTGGAAGGAAAATAAAAATGTGAATCCAAACTAGCAACACAAGCAGGACAACTTTGAAAACAAAATTAAAAACAATCCTCCCCCTTGGTTCCCAGGGCTGTGCAGTGAATTCTAGAGCAGTGAGTGGAAGCTAGAGGTAGAAAGAATTGGGGTCAAGTTGAGGTACAGTAGGATCTTCTGGTGGCATTGGTGTGTTTGTCTCAGTGCTGTCTGAATTAATCAAGCTGTGTGGGGTCTGCAGCTGAAGGGATGAGGTGTGTTGCTGTTAGACTATGGGCACTTGTGCTATAGGATGGCTCGTGTCCAGAGCTGCAAATGCTGTAGCTGCTCTTGCTCTAGAATGCAAGGGTGAGATTTGCAATATTTTTGTGGCTATCCTTGCCTGCAGCCAATGCAGAAATTTATTTGCTATCAACAACAGAAAATTTGCATTAAAAAAAGGTTCCATCAAAGGGAGCTCACACTTGACAGTCTCCCTTTAGCCACGGGAGAGCAGCAAGAAGACAGGAACAGGAGGCTGCCTTTCTGCATGTTCTGTGGTTTTGGCATGGCAAAAATGGGAAGCAGCTGTAAGCCCTTTGGATCGCGAATGGATCTGGGACTCTGCTACCTCGGCTCACAACTCATTTATTATCAAGGAGCAGACAGTTTCTTCTGAGCCAGTGCAATCTATCATTTCTTAAAGATATGCTGTGTGAGATTGAAAGAATGTGCTTCAAGAGTTGGCACCTGGAGGTCTGCAATGAGTCCATCTTTGAGGAGAAATCTCCTTCCTAGGACCTCCTTCCTGCTCTTCCTCACTGGGATTTCTTTTTCCCAACTTCAGCTGGAGCAGTCCATGTGTACCACTGCCCAGGGCAGGCAGGGAGAGGGATGTTCAGCAGATGCACTTTCTCCTCTGAAAAGTTTAAGAGCATCCCTACTCTTAAAAAATCCTTAAGAGAAAGGAGGGCTCTTTGCTTCTCTCTCTGTGCTAAAAATACTGTTGAAAGAAGAGTTGAGAAGTATTCCAGTTCTCTTGCGAAACCTGTATATGCAACTCCAGGCAGATTGTCAGTCACACACAATATCCCAGCAACAATCAGCACCCACTGCTGCCTGGCCTGGATTTCATGCTGTTTCAGCACAACACTGCTTCCTTGGCCATGCTGGCCCATTTGCTCCCCGAAAGTGTGGAGTTACACTGCGGGAAAAGAGCTGTGGTGCCACACTGCAGCCTGAAACAAGTCTCTGCAAACAGACACCTTCAGTCTGATAGGAATGGTTGGACTCAATGATCTGGTGGGTCTTTTCCAACCTGGTGATTCTATGATTCTATAAAAAGTAGTTTTGCTAAAGGGTGCTTCCCTGTCATTATGCCCAGTGCTCCAGGCAAGGGTCCAGGTGAGGGTCCCATTGAGTCTTCTCTGCAGATGTTGAATGGCTTGATGTGGGCACTCCAAATCCAAGCCTCATTTGTTATATAGAATAGTGACACGGTGAAAGTCCACATTAATTATGTACCTTGCAGTAAGTAAGTTCACAGTGGTGGTTTTGGTTGCTGTTATCTCCTGACTGCTTAAAATCTCAGGCTTCCAACATGCTTTAAGGGAGTCTGCCGTCAGAGTCAGCAGGAGACACGGTAAGATATGCTGGTGTGTGCAGCAGTATTGGACCAGAGATGGGGTGACCCCAGGTGATGGAGCTCTGTGACCCTCTGCAGCTATTTTTCTCAGTTTTCATGTTTAGTTGGTTGATGTGGCTTAACATTTCTTCCTTTAATTTGCATTCATTAATTATTCTGAGCAAAGCCAGCATTTGTCTTAATTTTGGTGTGCTTTTTAAACGCCTTTTCAGTGTGAAGGGAAAACAGGGCTGCACGTACTTAGTTCTGCACTACTGGTTTCCTGGATGGCAGATCAAGAAGGTTCACTTGATCCGAAAGCGCTCAAGGGGATTTGTGGTCTGTGATCCCATCGTGGCTGTCTTTACCTATGCTGCAGATTTTGCCCAGCAACGCTATGCTCCACCCTAATTTTGCTCATTCTTCTCTTCCCTGCAGCAGCATTTTCCTCTTGGCTGTTCTGTTCATGCCCGTGACTGTAACTAGTGAGCCCCATGCTTGGGATGTTGGGACCATCTCATTGCTGTCCTGGTTCCTGCTGTTTACTTGTTGCATCTCCCTCACTTCATGAATTTTGTAAGCTCTCACAGCGGTGTTTCAGTATTATACCAAATATTTCACTGTTGTTTACCAAATAATTGGGGTCTAATTGTGAGCTTAGGCCTGTAAGCACCAAAAATCATATCTTTAAAGGCATTTAATATTTGCTGGTTCTTCCAAGAACATCAGTACCAAAAGTGATATAGTGTGTTCTAAGTGATGCTAAAGATCCCTGTGGGTCTGTTTTGAGCATAGCATAAAGAGGCATAATGGAATTTTATTTTTGTTTTATCCAAGCCATTACTTTTATGAAAGAACAAGCCAAAACCAGGATTATAGCTCAATTACTTTTTTTTTTTTCATGGAAGTGTGCGTTTCTACTGTTCTGTTCTGTGGTGATGCTGCTGTCTGCTGCAGAATGGGTTCTAACAGCAGCTAGGCTAGGATTGCTCCCATAGTCCACTTTCTTGCTTGCATGGGTGACCCAGGGACAGTTATCTCATCTCTGGCTATTTCTGGCACTGTTACTCTTTAGGTGGAGAAGAGGAAAGGACAGTGCTGGGTGCTTCCAACCTGGTGGTGCTGTGGTGGAGGGTGCAGATCTTCAATCGCTGCACTTAGCTCCTCCTCCCTGCCTTGGTTTGGCATGGTACCATGGGACTCCCTTATGTGGGAGCTGATTGCCTTTCCCAGATTCTCATTTTCCCAGGGATGGATCTTACATTGAACTCACGCCTTGTTTTGTGGTTTGTTGGAGGGATCTGCCAAGATCAGATGACTGAGGAGCTCTAATGGCTTTTTTTTCGGCATTTTTTTTCTCTCAACAAGTGAGAGTTAAAAACTGTGCAAGGGGGATACACTGCGATGGCAATGGTAATCTTGAGAAAACAGAAGAGACAATTGACTTTTAGGCAAGGTGTAGAATCAGGGACAGATGATAAATGGGAACTGAAGGCTTGTGGCAAGTGCATTAGAGGCAGCCTCTGACATATTCTTTAAACGAACATTTGTTGCAGTTTAGCCCCATCCACAGACAGTAGCTAAAGCGTGCAGTGTAATGCCTCCTCTGATCCTGTATCCCATCACTGTTACCATGGGGCAGTACAAATAGAGAAGCCTCCAGCATGAAAAAAAGACAAAGTCTGAGGTCCTTGAAGAGCAGCACATGATGTTTTGGGCCATGTAGGCTCCTCTGCAAAGAATCTAATCACTTTTCTGCAAGGACTAATTGCTTTTCAGACATGTTCTAACTCTAACAGAGACTTTGATTTCAAGCCTCAAATGACCTACTTGTACCTTTGAGACCTTGGCTGTGTCAGTAGCTTTTCTCTCTTGTGCTTGAGACTGTATCTGAAGGGTGACTTTATGGGGAAGTTAGGTCTTAAGGACCTTTTCAGTACTCTCCCATCCCGGTAGCTATTTTTTACCTTGTTTTTGTTCTTTCTGTGACTGCCAAGGTTGATAAGTAAGTTGAGAAAACACTTGCCCAGAGGAGAGGACAGAGCTTTGCATTTCTGGCTGGTCCCATATTAGCCTCAGGTTTTTTTGCTTAAGCTCATGTATACAGTCCTTGATCTTCCTGGTGAATTTAATTCACTTTTGGAGAGTCCATAGATCCCTGGCAAGTGGAGGTTGGCTATCTGACTGATACCCGGAGCTCTCCTGTGTTTGCTGGTGTGTGACCAGCACAGGATGATATTTGGGAACTTATGGGGGATCTACACCACTTCTCCTGAAAGCACAGACAGCATATGGATAAAGGCCACATAGGTACTTGAGTGGGTGAACAGATACCTCTGTATGCAGGATCCTCAGGGACGTTTTCCCACAAGCAGACTTTGCCACTGTTGTGATTTAACCACAGCTGGTAGCTACGTATCATCTTGCTTCCCCAACCCTTGGGATGAGGAGGACAACCAGGAAGTAAAACTCAGGTGTTGAAATATAGTCTAATATGACAACAAAGGAAGAATGAGAATAATAATAGAAGTAAAGAATATACAAAAGAAGCGATATACAATTCAGTGCAATGCTTACCACTGCATGACCTGACAACTGATTGCGCAGCCTGTCCCAAGCAACAATCACGGCTCAGCAAGCTCTTGACCCCTGGTCAATTTTTCATCGATATACCAAGCATAACATTATATAATATTGAATATCCCTTTGGCCAGCTTGGGTTGACTGCTTGGCTGTGCTCCCTCCCAGCTTCTTGTACACCTGTACACTTGCCAAACATGTGAATCTGAAAAAGTCCTTGATGCTTCAGCAACAGTTGAAAAACATCAGTGTATTTTCCACCTTCTTTTTATACTAAATCTAAAAACCAGCAGCTGCTAGGAAGAAAATTAACTCTATCCCAGCCAAACGCAAACACTACCCAGCAACAACTAGAACAATGTTATCAACTTATTCTCCTACTAAATCCAAAACATAGCAGCTACTGGGAAGAAAATTAACTCTATCCTAGCCAAAATCAGAACAGCTGTGGAATAGCCTGGCAAAGTGGAAGTGTCAAAGGGCCATACCGAATGACCGCAGTCCAAACTATTTGCTGTCTATTCTCCCATTGCTGTTATGACAGCAGGAAAACATCCTTCGTGTTGGCAGTGTAGGCTCATTCATCTCCGCTTACCAAGTGACAAATTCATGAGTCACCTGCTTGTCTCAGTCTTCATTTTTGTCCCTAAATGTGGTGCTGGGTTTCAGCCTGCATGCATGGCCAGCTTGGCTGACACCCTTTGTATCCATGTGCCTTGCCAGAGATGGGACAAGCATAGCGTTGAGGGTAAATACTGATGTGACTAAGCCATGAAGAGGAGGGACTGAACCAGCTCTCTTTTCCCCCTGCTGCCTGCAGTCTCCTGATGGGAAGAAATACAGAGAGATGCATTTAAAATACTAACCCCAGCACAGAAGAGGATGGTTTCTCTTGATTCCACTTTTGTGTAGCACCGGGTGGCCTCACGGTGGGTGAAGCTTTTCAACTTAGTCTGTATGCCCTTAATTTTCTTTTTTGGTCTTTGAGGCCTGGAGAAGGATTATTGATAAATCTCAACTGAGTGAAGCCTTTCTTCTGTGCACAAACTTGCTTAGGGGAAAATAAAAAAGGTTAAAGACTATGGATCCTCTGCTTGTCTAAACCAAACCTAAAACCTCACTGGAATTAAGTCTTAGGTGAAAAGCTAGTGAGCAACTGTCTTGTTCTCTCTATGTGTCTTTCAAATTTCCCCTCCATCCCACATAAGGAAGAGAGTTTGGAGGTAATTCCTTCACAAAGCATTTAACTGGTTGTGACTGGAAACAGAAAGACATAGAAAGAGTTAAGATCTTCTCATGCTTGCATTAAAGCAACTGAAAATCAATTGCTTTGAGCCTGGTTCTCCCAAGTCAGGACCTTCCATAACCAAAAGACTGGATGCAACCCAATACCAGTTTCCCAGAAGACCCAAGGTAGATATGCTGGAGACATTGTAAATGAAGAGAAATGTGTGTTCTGTTTTGTTTTTCCTTCTGTGATTTAGCAGCAGTGATTGTGGTGAGACCTGGAGTTTTCCAGTCGGAGTCTGGCAGGAAAAAAGGCAAAAATGTCTAACTACTGCAAGAATTATAATTGTTAGGCATTTCTGTCGTGCTGTCAAAGTGTGAAGGGAATTCTTGCAGGGGCTGTAAATAAATGCTTTCCCCCAGGTTGGACCCTGGCACGTGCAGTTGTGCTTTCCAGAGTGACTCCCTTCAGAGCTGTAATCAATAACAGAAACAACCATGGGGACAGTTGGATACACTGCAAAGCCAATATGCCAGATATGATGTCCTCATCATCCTTATGTGGGAAAGCAACCATTTACAGCCTATAAAACTTTGTTTTCTGAGGGTATTAGAGGTTTCTCTTTTTTCTCTTTTTTTTTTTGGGGGGGGGGCATTAGCCTTATTCGACTGCCCAAAATATTTATTGAGGACGTGCTTCCTCTGTATTCTGTCATGAGAGGATGCCCCAAATCCAGTGACACTAATTAGCTACTTAAACTTTTTATTTTTTTGCCTTCCCTCCCCCCAGCTATGGCCAAATCTCTATGGATTTAACAGCACAGCAGAGATTTAACAGAAAGTTTAAATGGGGAAAAAAACGTATGAGAGGAGAAATTGTAGGATAAGATTCTCTGCCTGTTAACTGATGACATTTATAAATTATAGCTGAGAGATGTCATATCAGTGGAAATGGAAAACAGCTTAGTGGATTATAAAAATACCCTCTATAAACCATTTTAATGCCTAATTTTTCTAAATCTCTTACGGTAGGTGTCATAAAAATGAATTCTAGCAGAAAGGATAAAAAATTTCCCTCAGTACACTGGCTAGCTGGTGATTAGAGGCTGTCAGGGAGAACAAACTCTTGATTAGGCTGAGGTGCTGAAGTTTGCCTGAAGACGGCAGGCTCCCAATCCTAGGGAGGTGAGTTTGCTTGCAGGCAGAGCAGCTCCAAATGCGCAGGGCAAATGTTACCACAGTGAAATGTCTTCCCATCCCAATGCAGCCTCTTGTAGCCAGGAGCAGAGGAAGGCTGAGGAGTGAGTGATGGGGGCAGAGTTTTGGGACAAGGGCTGGCTTGGTGCAGAATGTTGAAGGGAGATAGCAGAGGGACAGCAGCCCAGGGGTTGCTGGAAACAGCAGCTGTGGATGTGAGATAGAACAGTGAAAATCAGATGCTTGTGGCATGTCTTTGAGGAAACCATGAAGTCGTGATGGACAGAAAGATGCATTCTGATTTTTGCCAGGCTATGGTGATTCTGGTTCCACCGCTTTCTCAAATATTGAGTGTGTTTGAAACTAAACTGGCAAGAAAAAGACAACGAGACCTGCAGTTCTGGTCTATGGGAAGAAAATTATATTTTAGTTGCCTAGTGGTTAGTGTTTGCTGGCACATGCTGTTTCAGAGAGGTTGCTACGGCAGGTTTCCTTGCTCACTTCTCTGTGGTCCCTGGACACTTTCTGTCCCCTCCTGTGCCTCACTTTGTAAAGCGCAGTCGATGCACAATTCTAGGTTAAGATATTTAAGGATGCAATGTTTTGCAGTACATTTCCAAGCCGCTTGCGTAGGAAAGGGTAAATGACCTACCTCTCCCCATCCTTTCATAGTCTAGTTCTCAGGACATAATCAAAGGCACTTATTCTCTCACTACCTTTGAAGGCTTTGTGTCAGTTTTTCCCGTAGATCCTTGTACCATGGGCCTCTTTTGTGTCCTGCCCATTCTATTTTTTTTCCAGAAGAAGAAATCTGCATGTGGGATAGAAATGATATTAACTTTCCCAACGTGGGTTCACAGCAGAACTGTGTTTGCAGTGTGTTATTGGGGTTGTGTCAGGCTATTTCCACAGGGAGGCAAAATTTAGTGTATGGACTCCAGCTGAGCACCTTATAACACCAGTGCAGGAAAGGCAATTTCCCAGATCAAATTGCACAATATAGGATGTCAAGCAGCCTACCTCTAGGTCCTGCTCTCTGCGAGGGACTTCATCATGACATGAGCTAAAAGGATGTGTAAGAGCCTTCAAATTGAAAGCTTAAGAAATAAGTCTCATGCAGAATAATCCACAGGCAACCTGCACCCGAGTTCCCCAAGCTCCAGTTGGGTTGAGAGTGTGTTTTCAGTCACAGAGAGATGAGCTGTCTTGCCTCTAGGCCTTTTCTGTACTCTTGTGCAAATCAACCAAGGGCTGACTAAAATTGGTTTGGAGGGAAAAATGGGATTTATCTGGACCCTTTCCTTCCTTTCCTATCACCTTTTTCCTGTAGATGGCACATTTGTGAGTCTTTCCTTCTGTTCACCCTGCACCAAAAGCACCCAGAAGGAAAGAGATCCTAAGGACACACGATGTTTTTAGTGGAGAAAATCAAAAGGAAGAAAAGGTGAGAGAGGTCTTCTGATTACAAACCTTTCTAACTTAAAACTTAAATTAGAGAGTACTGAAGTAATGACGTTTAATGATTTTATAGTGGTTCACAGCATTTATAGTTTTTTGTTAGTAACCTCTTTTCTGTAGTTAGGTTATGCTCTTGGAGTCTGTTTTCATGGAGTTTCCAGCCTAACTCTCTTGGAGAGATGAGCAGACTATAACCTAAACCTTTACAAACCAGATAAGCAAATAAATAGATTCTGCAGTTTATTAGCACTGTTGAGCTCATCAGTGTTTATTAAAAATCGGAGCCACTAGTTCTGTCAGGTACTGTTGCTCTGCTGAAGTAATAGCCCAGCAGAGCATCTCAGAGAGGAAGAGAGGCAGCTGCTGATTAGGCTTTCAGAACCCCCTTTTGGCTTGTCACCACCCAGTAATAGTGATAAACACCCACAGCCTTTTTACTTCCAAGCTAATACGCCCGATACCCACTACAGCACAGATTCTCTGCTTACTGCCACATTTATGTCAGTGGCAAGTACACACAGTCGGTTGCAAAGTTATCACTTGAATATACCCACAGGTGCCTGCCAAGCCAAATGAGAATCTCTTTACTACCTACTTATGGGGATGGGTTCCAAAGTGATCCTCTGGGCTATCCATTTTGAAACACTGGAAAAAGAAAATAAAGCTATATTGCCTGGAATTTGGGTAGGAGATTTTTTTTTTTGGGGGGGGGGTGGTGGTGGTGGTTTGGAAATGGTTTGGGTTTTGATTTTTTTTCCCCTGCTGGGTACCTACTCTTCCCATGAGAGGCATAGCACAGGGCTTCACTGTGTATTTGCATTGCATGTCAGCTTGCAGCAATAGTAGGAGAGGTTCTTCAGTGCAAGGAATAGGCACAGGGAGAGTTGATTCATCAAGAGATTCCAGCAAAATGGCAGCATGGGAGCTGAGCTCCCATTCGATGCAACATTCCTTTACAGTGATGAATCTGGTCCTGATGCCTTTGTTATACACATACACAAGGATTATTGTAGTTATTATTGAGGCTTGTCTTATCTGTTTTAAACCTCTGAAACAAAACTAGGGAAAATTAAATGGTGAAGCTACATGGCTGATGGCAGAGGCCCTAATTCCATTTGGTTTTCAGATACCTCATTTGAACAGCTCTCCCACAAGATAGCTCCATAATGTGATATTCCTAAGGGATCTGACAAGTCAAATGAATAGTCCATCTGCTAATTCAGTGGCAGCTGGCTGATTGTATTTCTTGCTGATAGAAGAAACCTTTTGGGTAGAAGATGAAAGGAGGGAATTTTGTAGGTGTGAGAGCAAGTGTCCACCCATCTCTCCAACCGAAAAAAACCCTGACAGTAACTTTTGCTGGGAATCTTTTAAAAGCATCATTTCACCATGCCTCGTGGGGAGAGCTTACCTTAAGTTCACCTGTATTAGCAGGAAAGCCAAAAGGAAAATTAGCAGAAATAGGGATATGTACTGAGGTACCAGCAGAAGAACTTACACACAGAGTATAATCAGTGGAGGGAAAGTCCTGAGGAGTTTGCATAAAGTTAGTCAGTTGTGAGTCCTGGCCTTCATCCCACTTCAAACCTGGGACAGACATAGACCAGTGAATCTTCAGTTTGACTTACAGCTTTATTGCTATCATTGCCACCTTACAGCCTCTACATTTGTGTCCTTGTGTACATTGTATTTTCTTGCCTGTGCTATATTCTAACATGGAATTTACCCATTTCTGTGGAAATCGCTTCTGTTTAGGACTGGATTCCGCTGCAGACATCTATACTGCCGTAACTACACTAGCACACATTAAGTCCAGGCACTGGGGTACAGCAGGCTCAAAGGCACGTATTTTGTTTTCAGTGGAGCAAGCACACATATTTCCCAGAGATACCCAAGCTCCTAAATGCACCTAACTCCTGAGCACTACCATGTGCTGCCATTCAAGTCCTGAGCTGGTGTAGTTGAGTGTGATCTTGGAGTACAGACTCCAAACGAAGGACAATGGCAGGTAAATTCCTTGTTGGGGTTTCCAGTGTATTGGCCTGCATCCCAGTTCATGCTTTAGTGTTTGGGAAATTTTTCTATTCCATGGAGAGCCCTCTGTCTATCTCCTACTTAGAAACATGTTCTCCATAAGTGCTTCAGCAGCAATGATCTCTGCTGGAATCTACAGACAGCCTAGAAAAAAAAACCAAAAAAGCCAAAAACCAGAGGAGCTTTCAGAAGCATGATCCATATACTATTCCATATTCCTCCCTCTCCCCACACATTCATCACTGTGTCTTCTCCCAGTGGAGCAATGCTGAAGCCTAAGATATTGCTTTAAATGTCAGTCATTTAACTACTAGTTATTTTAGCAAATAAGAGTGGGACTGTCTCCCTGGGATTGACTGAAAATTATTAAAGGAGGGGAAAAAATTACAAGGAAGAAAAGAAATGGAGGAGAGAGAAAAGAACAAAGGACAAAGGGAGACACCAAACAGAAAGACTTGTAATGGCAGGATCTGAGAGAGACACAGTCAGAGGAGGGCATCCCAGTAACATGAAAAGGCTCTTCCCCACCATGGGGCTCAGGAGACAGTAATGAGCTCTGCATGATTTATCTAAATTACCCAGTCATCCTCAAGGCTGTGTTCTGACTTGAGTGTCTCTTTCTCCTGCTGGTGTTGGCAGCAGCTCTGCCACTGTCTGTACTTTGCCAGCCCAGTGCCAGTCCCTTGGTTTGAGAGAAGGCAGCAGGGGGGAAGGGAACCATTCTCCACGATGGAAGGATGCTCGTGTTTTTGGGATGTGGGAAAAGAACAGCTAATTAATGCTATGAGAAGGATGGGAATCCTTTCTCCTTTTGACTCACATCTTCCTCCTTTCATGTTGTTCCCAAGTCCAATTAACCCTTGGTGGAACAGAAATGGAACTGATATCTACTTATTGCCTGTAATGACTGGGAGGTTTTCTCTTGGAGAATCACTGAAGTGATTCACTTCATGTGTTGGCAATGCAAGTTTTCTCTACTTGTAGATAACATTCAGGGTGTATTAATATGCTGTCATCTGGTTGTTCTCAACAGTTGTGTTACATTCCCTGAGGCTCCGGTTCTTCTGGCGTGGAGGGCTGCATGAGTTTTAAATCTGGAGTCTGTCCATGCACGACTTGAAATTCATTTGGGAGAACATTTGAAGAAGGAAAAAACAATTCTCAAGTCAGAAGAGCAGTGTTGTTGTTGGCAAAGAACACCACAGAGCAGAGAATCCCTCTCAGAAAACAATATTCTAATCCAGAATGAATAGAGATAGTCCTTTGAAAGCGTTCATTGAGTGTGGATATCCTCTGCTAAATCAGCTAATATTCAGACCCAGAGCTCTTATTTGCATTACTCCAAGTAACGAAGAACAGAATTGGCCCCTTGCCTAGGGATTCCAACCCTGACCACAGGCAATCATCAGAAACAGTGGGGTTTTTTTCTGAGGATAAACATGGTAACCCATTGGAAATGAAACCAAAATGAAACCTAACCCACACTCCCAGCCCTCAAATAAGTGGAAAATAACTACTAGATTATTTTCTTTTTAAGATATCCCTATTTAGTTTTATTTTAAAAGAAACTCCAAATTCATAACTATATAGAAGATAAAGCAAAAGTTCACATTTTCTGTGGAGAGTCCACTTATAATCATAAACTCTCTATTAACACTATATGTGCCTGTCATTCTTAGCATGGATGCGGGAGGGCAGTAGAAGTGAATTTGTGTGTGGAGTCCATGTAGTTTCCATTTGAAAAAACAATGCCTAACAATTAGGCCTAGCAGCTCCTAAAGAGCTTAATCATCTTTTAAAATAAGACCAAATCTCTCATAAAAGTTGAAGGTGGCTTTTAAGAAATGAGCCAGAGCAAACTCACTACTTTGTCTGGTTAAAGGCTGTTCTGCATAGATGAGAGCAAACTGTTGTAACAGATCAACAAGAAGATATTTCACATCATTGTCCATCAGGGTCTTGACTTTCAGTATTCTGCTGTAAGGTCTATTAAAAATTAATTATTTTCTCCCAGAAATAATGAAAGGTCCATTGACTTGCTGTTGTAGAACATGAGATTTAAAGGGAGTTCGAGTTTGCTTTAAGATTTGCACTTTATTTTTAATACTGCATTTTGTATGCGTAAAGAAGAGATTGAATATAGCTGGTAATGAGTTAACCCTTACTTTTTCATAAAATTTTATCCAGCTGATTTGAGCACACAGAGGATATTTGTACAGAAATATCTGAAAATTGCATGCTGTGTAATACAAATGCCAAGTGATAAAAGTCCATTTTTGGTAGTTTTACTCACCATTAGTTATAGAAGAGGCACCTCTTTTGAGCATAACATAGCAACACAAAAGTCATTAGATAGGGTCTAACCAAAGATTGAGCTCCCCAGTGTGCTATCTCTGATAATTGGGCATAGCAGGTATGTAAGGGTAGAGTGTAAAAGATACAGTCTCCTGGTTTGATGCTGTTGATAATGTAAAGTTTCCTCTGTTGGAGTTTGTCTTGTTTGATAGCTGGCAGTGGAATGACCCCTTGAATATCTGAAATCTCAAAGTTCATTTATACTGAAGCTCACCTGGCACAGAGTTACAGGATTTAGTTCTGTGCCACTTGGGAAAAAGCCTTTTTAGTTTTAAACCCACTGCCCAATCACTTTCATGTTTCCCTAGATCTTGCCTTATAAGAACTAAGGAACACAGATTATTGTTAGTATTCACCTTGTTCACCTTTCCAAACCATTCCTGATTTTATGGGTCTTTGCCAACCCCCTGGCAGTCATCTCTGTTCTAGGCTGCACGGTCCTAATGTTCTTAGTGTCCATATGCCTCAAGTCATCTGTGCCCCTGAATGTTGTTTTAACCTTTTTTATGCCTTTTCACATTCTACAGTGTCCGCTGGGACTCAGGCAAGGGATTTATCTCCTCTTTTCCCCATTCATGGGATGGAAACTCACTGTCCTTACACCTTGTGGGGCTTACTGTGTGCTACAAGTTGCTGTGGCCCTAATTTTGATTAGTGCACAATTTGTAGCTCCAGGATCTGATCAAATGGGTATGTAAATGGAGACAGATGCCTTTTGTGGCACCTGTAATGGACCATTTCAGCCATTAGATCTGGAGAAATCATTTTTCCAAGGCTGCCTTCTCTCCAGGGGGAGAACTGCTGCATTATTCATGGTTGCTATTTCCACTGTAAACTCTTGTCTCATGATTACAGCCTGTCACACTTCCCCCCCCTGAGCTTCCTCCTCCAATTCTCTTGCACTTTCATGTTTCTTGTTCCTTTGCGAAGCTAAAGGTGTGTCTCTTTGAAGTCCTCAGGGAGGAAGTATTCTGTCATGACAGGAACATGGAGCACCAGCAGACTCTCAGTGTGTCTGCTGAAGGAGGCAGTACTCCCTTTTCTGCATCTGCATTTCATCCCATCAGCAATGGAGCTGATTTTGCTTGTGCATTAATAGAAAAGCACATCCACCCATCTCTTCTCGCTGACAGCCAAATGGAGCACTTTGTTAGCTAGTTTGAATACCTTGCATCACAATGATCTACTGCTTCAAATTTTATAGCATAGGGGAGTAATTCAGGTAGCCTAGACCAACTTCATCCCGGATATAACAAGAGTAAGAACTTTATAAATCTTCTTGGATTGCCTTAACCACTTGCATGATTTCTTAGTAAATAATAGTTTCAGAAAATAGTAGGAATGGCAAAATACACCCCTAATGGGAGAGCATTATTTTCCATGTGTTTATCATACATAACTATTGTGTCTATTTGAATGAGTAGCATCATCATGGAGCCAAAGATATTATATTGAGAAATAAGTATTTGGTAAGTATCTGATGAATAAAAATAAGAATCATGTGGAAGAGCTGAGCTTGTAAATATTTAAGTACAGAACTGTTTACGTATCCTTGCTCAAGCCATATCTATACTGGGGCTGTGGGATCTTAGGTACAAGATCATCTTCTCTTTGTGGCAGCACCCAAAGCCATCCTTCCAATATTTTCTCATGCCTGTCCCTGCTTTAACGACGAGACCAATTCAGATGTTAATATAGAGAGAAAGCAGTATTATAGGAATGAAAAGGGATTGCGAACCAGTTTTCCAATTCTATAATGATTTTTATTCTGACATTTCCAGAAACATATGGCCCAGTGTTCTGCGAGTGGTTTGTTAGGATATTCTGTCCCTCTGCCTTGCTTCCCAGAACACACAGTCCCACACACACATGCTCACACTGATGTGCGATGACGCCTGGTGTTGCATTTCAGACTTTCGCAGCAGGAAGGCAGGATCTATGCATCCCATCCTCTCTGGGTCCCTCTGAAAATCAGTCCATGTTACTTCAGAAAGAGGAGCTTACAGATACACAGCTCCACATTGCTTAAACTATTGGCTTTAGAGGAGGCAGATTAAGTAGAAAAACAGCTGTCAGCCCCAGGTTCATGGTTGTGAACACCCTGAGTTCAAGCCAGAGGTTGTGTACCTGAAAACTCTTCCTCCAGTATTGTAGGCAGCTCTGTAACCTGCACAGGGCTATGAGCTCCCACCGCTGCAGCTACTAGCAGGCTGGGAATGAAACAAGATTTTGGTGACAACTTTTCTTTTCTGTTTTTCTTCATTTGCAATACGTCACATAGATCTGCATAGCTGAAAGGATGATAAGGACAGGAGTTTTAAAGTCTCTCCTTGGTCTGAGGAGGCAGAACTGCAGATTCTTTGTGCTGCCGGTGTCAGAGAGGGTAAAAAGCAGTGGCAGATCCTGCAACAGGAACCTTGTTACTAAGGAGAGCCCTGTGCAAGCCAGAAGAGAGAAATCTCCAGAACATATGCAGATACCTAGGGTTTCCCTGTGAATGGTTCTGTCTTCACAGAGCTTCTATGCCCACCCAATACAGACAAATGGGATTCCAGGAGAAATTTAGGTAGCTTCTTGGGATCAAATACCAACTTCATCTAAGGTTTGCATGGCTCTTCTGGATTGCATATCAGCTTTTTTAGTCCAAAGACTATGAAATTTACATGAAAATACACGTATCTGGGGAGTCCAAGAATAATCCAACCTGCTTTTATCTTGGTTGTCCCAAAGACTCTCTCATACAGCAAACACCTCTCTTTTTGCATTCCTCTTCCTATCCACACTCTGTTTTCAGGAAAAGGCGATATGGGAATCAGGGCTGAGGGAGGAGGATGATGCAAAACTGAGGGAATCACAGGGCAGGTGATGGTGAAGAAGAAACATCACCTGCATGTTATGCGTGGGGCATGAGGGCTGGGGTGCATCTTTCAGAGCAGAGGATGCTGTGGAGAAACCTCTGCTGCCGTATGGCAGATGCAGGTCTGCCTACAGGCACGGGGATGCTGTGTTGGCAGGGGTTGTGTTGAAACCAAAGAGTTATTTTTGATCTGCAGTAAATGGGGCTGTGACTGCTGAACAGACGGCTCCTGACCTGGCAGCAGGTATCCCAGGAGGGAGCGCTTTGCAAGCACAGCAGCTACCTGAGGCTGCCATTTGCTGTGACACCGTTTCCTCGAAATCTTCCCTTCCCAGCCCCAGCAGCAGCACTTCCAGGAATGAGCTCTCTGTCTCCCACATGCAGAACAGAAAGCCCCTTTTGTTTGTGCATCCCTGAAGATTGGATGGGAGTATCCAACCTTACGATATAGTTCTGCTAATGAAGCTGCCAAGAGTAATTAATTGAGAGCATTATCTGTTGTGATAGTCAGAAAAAGACATGCCAGGGATAATCATGCCACTCAGCTCACTCACTTTCTCCCCACAGAACTTTCCATGGCATAATGACAGCTTTGTAGTTATATCTCTTGTCCTAAAGAGAACCTGTGTAAGAGTTGTGTCCCTGTGGACACTGAGATGAGCTGTGCAACTCAGCCTCAGTGCCAGGGAGACCCAGGGGTGGCTGTCTCAGCTTGCCAGCGTCAGGGAAGTGATGGTGCTCTTCAGAAAGTGCTTTCATGCACGTGTCTGTGCCCCTGGCTTCATCTTTGATGAAAGGCGCAGTAGTAAAGGGTCTTGGTGCAAACTGCCCTGGCATATGAAGAATAATGATAACTCAAAGACATGTTATATTGTGTGGATGTGGGTC
Organism: Piaya cayana; assembly: GCA_013389865.1. Classification (NCBI taxonomy): domain Eukaryota; kingdom Metazoa; phylum Chordata; class Aves; order Cuculiformes; family Coccyzidae; genus Piaya; species Piaya cayana. Next base: position 137,066 of record WAAB01023187.1, on the reverse strand, counting down.
TACCCTGCTAAGCTGATGCAACACTGGCAACAAGCTGAAAGAGTTTTATTAGTGTTGTCATCAGTTTCATGACATGGACTATAGAGTGACCTGTTTCTCCCAGCCCCAGTCTGGTCCCTGATGATTTTTGCTACCTTCTCCCATTTCCAAGGAGGTTTATTTTGAGATTGGAAACCTCAAAGGCATTCCTCTGTTGCCCTGCTGCCAGCAGTGCTCCCTCACTCATCATCTGGCATATCCTGCCTGCTGTTATCTCCATTACAAAATCATGGAAGGAGTTATGCAGCATAAAATCATCTTGGGTGAATTTCCCTTCTGTGAATCAGAAACGGGTTTTTTGGTTGTAATTTTTGTTGCCAGTTTCATGTTAGAGTAGGTCAGAAACGACTGAAAAGAATGAAAAAGGATTATATTAACTAGACAAAGTCTCCTGTTTGGAATTTCATCCTTTAAGAGCAATGTTTTGCATTCCTGGTTGTATATTCTGGTTCAGATCAGTAACAAAAGGCACCAGATGCATCAAGTTACAGTCACAGAAAGGAAGGGTGCTTGTCTCTCTTTTCTTCTTGATATCCTTCAGAAACCATTTTAATTTTTTTGGAGTCTTCAGAATGGAACATTGTAAGGAATTTTGATTTTTTACTTCCCCCCCTGCCCTCCGACTCCCTTTTTAATGGTATTACAGCATTTAACAACTAACTCCAAACTGCCTTGATAACGCACTATGTTCCTGCATGTGGCTAAATTGAGTTTTTTTCTTAGTCTGTGTGGGTTTTCCTTTCCCCAGAGCCAGTGGAAAAGGCATGCTTCAGTACACAATGTATCTCATCTTTTGAAATTCATGAAGGGCTTTTCTTTACCTGCTGGGTTTCATTTCTTTAGGCCAGGTGCTGTCAGATACTGAAGTGTGCTGGCCCTTATGTCCTCTCTATGAAAAAAAACCCCAAACCAAAACACAACAACAACAACAAAAAAATGGAGAGAATTGACCCAGCAGGTGCAGGCAATGTGTGAATCATGACCTTTACACCTCACTGTGCATAAAGATGTGCATGTGATTAACTCTCTACAGCCAGACAGACTGACCTTACAACACAGGCAGGGGTAAGATGTGGAAAGCCAACAGCATCTTATTGCTGAGTCAGGACTCAGGCAATAGGATGGATGTGGTTGTGTGGAGACCTGTGTAACTACTGCAACTATTCTCTGTTCTGCTTGGTATTGCTACCTGAAAGCATTCAGTTCAAATCTATACCGTAAGCTTGTTATCCGATACCATAAGCTTGTTTTTCAAGTCATATGTTTTTAATGCTATATTGAATTTGAGGCTTCTTTTTATTAATCTTCCCTCCTTTTTTAGCTCTGAAAACTCTTAGTTTTGGGGGTATTTCCCCCCCTGAAGTTGAAGGCCTGTAGCTTTCTGAAAAAGAAAAAAGATAATGTGAATTATAATCAAATGACTTCATGACCCTGGGACTCTATAGACCTCACTCAGCCTTGTAAGCCCTGTGCTGTGACTGCAGGAGTCAGTAGGACTGAATCAGTGATGAATATCTGTGTGTTATTTTTTCAGTGAGAAAAATCCCTTTGCAGGTAGTTTATGTAAAGCGCTCTGTCTCATTACTAACTGCTGCTGCGAATGTGGGCCAGCACTTGTAGCAGAGACGGAGGTGCTAAATCATTGGAGACATTCTGTTTCTGTGTAATTATTTTATGGCCGTTGCAACGTCTCCTGCGCTTGCTATAACACCACTTTAGCCACAAATCCCATTTAGAGGGAAGCTGACAGATGCTGAATCATGCAAATGAAATAGCATCCTGTAAGCTCCCAGACATCACAATTTAGGGACCTCCATCCTGAAGGGAGCTGCAAAATTGCTGTGCTCATACTGACAGTGGATGCAGTCTCCCATTGAGTTCAGTCTGAATCTCTCTCTTGTGTTGTCAAGTCATTCTCCCTTTAATTAATATTTCACCTTGTTGATGCAACTTGTCCACTTATTTCCCCAGTTGTTTGCAGTGTGGATTTCCCAAAGTTTCCTCGGGGCAATTGCAAAATCAAGTTCTCAAATGTGAGGAGTTCCTAGCAGCTCAATTATTGAAATTTCTTGCTGAAAAATGTATGTGCTTTTAATTTAAAAAAAAAATAATTACCCAGAAAAACAGCCTGGAGGTAGATTAAAAGTAAGAGGAATGTTTTGTTAAAATATGAAGGAAAAAAAAGCCCCAGGTGCCCAGTTACAGCACTGTATGTCCAGAAACTATTTGAAACCTTTCCCTAGTGGTGGATAATGGGGGGAAGAGCCTAAGACTGAGTCATGTCACCTTATAAAAAATGCCAGAAGCTGAAACTACAAGTTGCTGGATTATCTTCTCTAACTGAGTTACAACAGAGAGGGTAGTATCCTCCCTCTCAGCCTGGGGCAGCCTGAGTTTGAGAAGGGATTATTCCTGGGGCAGGCCAGCAGAAAGCTATGATATTACCTCTGTTTGCTTCGCATTAAGCAGGAACGTGGACCTTTATTGGTTCAGATCCTGCAGTTTACAGAAAATTAATCCTGATCTGAAGTGGGGAGCTCTCATAGTGCCCAGAGGGTCTTGTTTCTGGTTTTCTCCTGAAAAAGACCAGCCTGCACATCTGTGCTTTGTAGAGCTACAGCAAGGAATTCCTCATACTTGGTGTTTGCAAAGGAGTGAGTAAATACACTGATACTTGTGCAAGAAAACCAACACAATTGCAACACAATCTTCTTGGGGGGTTGCTTACCCAAAACTTTTGCAAAAGAGATCTACGTGGATGTGCTGGTGTGGAAATCTGGGGGAGCTGCAGGCTGTGCCTTGCTTATACTAAGCCCCCTCTATTCCCTGCTGTGGTCAACCCTGTGCCACCAAGCAGTCCTGCTGAGCTAAGGCCACTTTGTGGTGTCTCTGTGCCACCAGTGTTATCTGAGTGCCTTGTCTTTTACTGCTGTGCTGCTTTAAAAACTCTAGGTGCGACCACAGGAGCAGACTGTTGATGTGTGTGTGTTCTGGTGAGGTATGATGTGTCCCCAGTTCAGTCCTGTGTAGCTGCAGGGATGGCTAGAGGCTGCCCATAGCATGGTGTCTCGCAGCTGTGGGCTGTGTTGGGATCCCACCTCTGGGGTAGCGATGGACGGAAGGACCCTCTGGGGACAGAGTCCCCATGGGCAAAACTGCTGTGGGATTTGATGGAATATCAGGTGGAAGATGCCATGAGGCACTGCAAAACATAGCTCTAGCCATTCCCCTAGCCCTGTGCAGAGCTCCCCTTTTTTATGTGCTTTGCTGAGGTACAGCAGCTTCCTGTCCTAGACAGATACACAGAGGGGGCTAAGCGTGAGACAGATGCTTGGCTGTCCTTTTTTGCACATACCAGATTGCTTCACAGTTCACACAACAGACTGGCAGTGCCTCCTACCCTCTCAGCTGTCATGCAGGAGGCTGACAGGACCCAGCTTGGTCCCTGTGACCCAACTAGAGACCTGATTTCTGTCCTTTACTGCCACATTTCTCCTGAATGAAACTCTTGACCTCAGTAGGGTTATTGCTGGGACCAAATTTACACAGCAGGATTAGGGGCAGCAGGAGGTGAACCACAGTTGCTCATGTCAGTCAATGAGGTTTCTTCTCACCATGTTGTGGTTTTGTACCAAGGTTCAGGGGGAAATGTCCTGGGGAAACTGTGCACTGGTAATTGTAATGCTGGTGTCAGTTAGGAGCTCAGCCAAGACCACCGCTTTGTTGCACAGAGACCTCTGGCAGGTGGGACAGATGTGAGCAACCATGCTTTAATTAATGAGGAAAATGATGAGGAGTTCTTTCTTTCTACCGCTGGCGCCTTGAAAGCAAGGCTGGTATTTTGAGTATTTTTAGGAGGAACAGTTTAATATACTGTAGAAGAGAAAATCATGAAAGGACAGTGAAGGAAGAGCAGCACAAGGATTTTGAACATGTTCAAAGTGAAAGAGAGGAACAGTATGAACCTCATTCCTCCCCCTGTTCTCCCTGCTGAAGGTCAGAGAAAACGAGAGATTAGGAATGGAAAGTAAAGCAATGAGATGGAAAGTGAGGGCAGATGGGTTGAGGGAGAGCACGGGTTTGTTTTTAAGGAGAAATAATGTAAGTACAGGGCAGACCATGCCAAGAGAAGTGGCCAAAGGAGATGCTGCCCACCGTCCACGAGTTTCCTTTCATACTACATCTCCTGACTTTGCATTGTGAGTTGCAAGATTTCACACAAAGAGAAAACTGGCTGATCATGGTTTGTAGGGAAGCCCTCATTTTTTTCTCTTCTCTGCCAACCTCTTCCTTGAAATGTAAATAAATAGGGTTGGAGACACTCATAATGAGGCCCAAGGGTAAGGGACTCAAAATCCAGCATCGTGTTTTCTTTGGCTGAATTTCTGAAAAAAACCAAAAAAAGCTAGATGAGGAACACTATAAAAAGAAATCAGACCTGTAGTTCACCACATAGGAAAGCTCAGAGATGCTGCAGGGAGGCAGTGGTATGCAAACTTATGAATAAATAAATAAAAATATTGATGTACGCTTCCTACAAACACCTCATTTCACCTCTGTTTTGAAAGCGTATTGCTACCAACACCTGAGCAAAACCTGCGTTGAAACTTTGTGCCACAAACTGTAGTGAACTCCATGCTCAGTGGCCAGGAAAAAATTCAACAGCCATTGCAGAGCCTTTCTGACTTTTATTTCTTTCCATCCATCTGCTGACCCAACATTTGGCAAGACAACACAGCAACACTATGGCTAAAAGAACCGTTGCAAGTTAGCTACAAACTACACCTTCCCAGAGAGGCAGGCAGGGTGATAGAGCTGATTTGTAGGATGATCTCTAAAGAGACAGCCACTGCGATGGTTCTTCTCCAGATGTCCCAATATCTGAATCAGTTATCTCATTTCACACATTAGGAGTCAAGTAGATGTGTCTCTTTGCAACTGCATATGCTGGACTGGGATTGCGGTTCTCAGGGTGCATCTGCTGAACGGCAGCAGAATGGCTGCAGTCACCAGCTGGGGTTTATAACTAACTGCTTGGGAAAAGGATCAATGTGAAATCTTTTTACATCGTATTTCCTCACAAATGTCGTTCCTCTACACTTGGTACCACTTCTCTCTAGAGCATCCCTTTTGATTTTGCATGCAACATCATACTAATAGGAGTGCAGATGGGCTTTCCTGTTAGTCAAGCTTGTCATTGAATGAGGTGTATTTCAAGGTGGATATAAAAGGCCAGCCTCTTCCTTTAATCACCCAGAAGTATTTCTGCTGGAACCACTGCTGCTCCCAGGCCTCCAAACCCGAGCAGTCCTGCAGTGATCATCTCAGCTTCCTGCAGATGCTCTAATCGGACAAACACTAACCAATAGACATTTGATTTCCATCAGTTTGCTGCAGTGCAGTTAGCTCCACAGCACAGTGCTAGTGCCTCTGCCTAGGGAGCAGGCAGGGAACCATTTAGCTACTCCATGGCAAAGTCAGCTTCAGCTCTGCTCTGCCCTCCTTCTCCCCTTGACACTCTGCTCCAAGGCACAGGAATCCCGTCTAACCCTACTTAATTAGAGATTTCTTTTGGACACTGAGCAGCTGACATCAGGGAAAGCATTGTTACAAATCAGCGTGGTAGTACATAAGTTTCTGCTTGCGAGGAAGAAACATGAAACAACTCATGTTTTTCAAAAGGGAAACTAGCAGAAGCGATTTACACATTTCAGTAAAGGTCACATGAATTTGTAATGTCGCTGTAATGGGAGTGGAGGGGCTGTGTACACAGTGTCTGCGAAGGAAACACACAGTGAAGATTGTGTCTTTGAATGTGTTACCCACTGGGCCTGCTCTGCTCGGTTTGATCAACAAAATACCTGAGCATCTATTCAACTTTTATTTACCTCAGAGATGACAACGGTATTCCGGCCATCTGCAGCAGCCCTGGCAAAGGCAGTATAGGATCATGCCCAGAGCAAGCCACCAAGCACCAGAGCAAGCCACCAAGCACAGCCTCAGGTGCAGGGGCATCTCAGGTACCCCCAAATAAGCGTGTCTGGGGGTGCCTGGGGCTGTCCTGTGCTTCCCTGCACACCTGCCTGGGCTCTTCAACCACAGATACCACAAAGAAAGAGCAAACAGCAAACGTTACACTCCCAGCTAGAGAATTCTTAATCCTAAATGCTGTTAAATGTTATGGATGTGTTTTGCTGCATTGCTGGACAGGGTTAATATTGTGTCTGTATGGGTGCACGGGAAGAGGGCTGAATGGCAATGATTTTCTGTGGAGCACCTGCCTTAGTTTTGGCTCTTTTCGAATTGTTTGCAAAGATCTGAAGTGAGAAAAAGAAAATCCAGACAGAGACAGTCACTTGGAGAGACTGCTGCAGTCAGGAGACTGTGACTGTGGCCCCGTAGACTCACATTGAACCTTCTCACTAGCACTACCCAGCAGAAGCATGTTTTGCTCATACTTTGCTTGTGTTGCTGTGTTCATTGTCTTCCAGTTCCACAGCAGAAACAGGCAGGCAGTCTTCAGAGCAATAAAGCATGTCTTTATCCTTTGCATGGGAGTAGAGGACCCAGCTGGATTGTGGGAATGATTTTCATCACTGAATCCACGAGTTGAGTTTGGCTACAAGACACTTGTAGGTTATTAAACAGTCTTGTGTGATGCTGCTGGGGTGATAAGTACTCATGAGCAGCAAAACTCACACTGAATTCCGGGAACAGATGTGACTTTTCATAGGGCCTTCTGGATCCTCTTAATAGAACACTATAAATGAGGTTATTAATTATGTCAACAAGGAGAGTAACAACCAGGTATTTTCCCTGGTGTTTTGCAGCTTGCAGATCTAGAGCAAATCCTCTATGCCAGCAGTCTTCAATGGATTTGAATATGAGCTTAGAAGCCAGAACACCTGGATCTTTCATCGGCTTTGATACAGACTCATTGTGTGACATCCAATAAGTCCCTTGAAGTTTGTTTTAGGGAGGTGCCAAGTGATCACTGCTGCTTAGCACATCTGAAACCATCCCAGTCTGGCCCTCTGTAAAGCACAGCCAAAAGCTCCTTTGAGCTGACCGAATGAAAGGCAAGTTATGAATGCAGAGTTGATTATACATCTACTGTGTAATGTCTTGTGGACTCATAACATAGTAAGCACTGCAGATATTCCAAAGACACAAAATCTCCTCTGTAGTAAATGCGTTATGAAGCTCCTGATTCAATTAGTCTAAGCCTCTGATGTTCCTCTGCAGATTTTGGTTGAGTTTTGGCCCTTGAAGGTATTTGTAGACTGCTGCCATATTCCTCTACTGAATATCTGCCAGATCCATCAGTCTCAGACCCTTCTGTTACCAACACAGCAGATGCACTTAAAGTTACGAAGCCCAGAGTAAGCAAAACTAAAGTGTTTAATCTATTATTAATCAGTCAGTTGCAGAAATGATAGGGCTCTGGGGGACCTCAGAAAGACATCAATATTTATGGTCTCGTTAGCAAATGCCACTTTTTTTTTTTTTATAAAAAGACAACAGGATCATGAAGGATGTTTATGTTTTTAGTCATTCCATAAAGAGGCAATGTCATGTTTTGGGACAGGAGGATTCCAAAGAAGGTATTTAATATTTAACACAAAGTATCGAGACTTCCACTATACTTCTCTTCCTCTTGGTCTTGTATTCAAGCTTTCACCTTTTCTAGAAGCAATGACCCAAGCTGAGATCAGAAAGCTCTAGTCACTCCAAGCTATCAACTAGGGAATTTTAAAAAATGAAAAGATAAAATATCCCTAATTCCACTTGCCAAGATAAATTATATAAATTTCATAAAAGAAGAGCATTCCAAAACCACTCCACCCATTACAGGCAAATTTTTTCTGGATTAAATGAGATTAAATAACTCATCCTTCAATACTTGTGCTTTGTAATGTTTTGCAGTTCTTGCTTGTATTTTTTCCTTTACATTTTCTGCACCCACCCTACTGGTGCAAATTTTAATACAGCTGTGATCATTGGTACGCGACCTTCTTAACTGGATTAGTTTTTACCTTCATTTTATGAGTTGTTTTTTTCACACATTGTATTTTGCCTTTTTTAAGAAAAAATAAACCTACTTTTCTTCTGTTAACATTTTTATGAAACCATTTTAATGGATATTTTTCTATATCCCCTTTAGTCATGTTGCAGTTTTTGAGTTTTTGCTAAGATCTCTTCCCTAGAGTAGAATAATAATCTCTTATCTTGATATCACTTCAATGCCACCACCATTGCATCAATCCCTCAGTTGAACAAGATGGTTTTCTATTTCGTGCACGAGATGTTGACGAAGAGAATGCTGGAGCAGAGAGACTAAAATCCAGGGGAGAAATGAGAGGATAAACTAAATAAATCAGACTAGCACTGTGAAAAATCACATAGTGCAAGAACGGAGCAAAAGAAAGAGGATGAGAAAGGACGTATCAAAAGAAAGAAACAGAGTCCAACCCCAGCCAACGTGGAGTTGTTCTCAGGTCATTGATCTCATCTCTTATCTCTTCTCACACTTCTACTTTCTGTGCTGTCTCTTGATCTGGTCACTGATTTTGCCTCTTTCATACCCAGCTAAACCTTTTCAAAATAGGAAGATGACATATTCTGCACATTAATTCACCTTCTAATACACAAACAAACAGAAAACTCACCAGCTTGGGCTTGGGTCCAGCAACACAGAGCAGTTAGGGAACAAGAGAGGATCTCTCCCCGTGCAATTTGATGATGGCAGAAAGCCTTTTGGCATCTACACATTGTTTTACAGAACCTGGCAGCTATTCAAGAGTTTCTTGCACCAGGCATTCCCCTCCTTTAATCTCTTGTCCTGGGAACTCAAAACTCCTTGTCTTCATACATGAGACCTATAATCCCTGTGGCTGGAGACTGATCCATTGTGCTCTTTGTGTGCTAGGAAATGAGATGTGAAATCTCTCCACCTCTGCTCTCAGTAAGGCTTGAGGATGTGTTTCATGGGTACCTTCTCCACCATACGAATGGGTCAGTGGGTTCTTTGTTGGGTTCTAGCCTCTCCTGGGTGCTGACAGATCTCTCTGGAAAGGTGTGAATTAGTGTGGGTCATCATGAGGTGCAACTGAGCCAGACTCTAGGGATGGACCTGCTCTTTCCAAACCCAGGCTGAGCTCATTGTTTGAGCTGTTCATAATCTCAGAGCTCTGAAGCTATACCTGCAGTGGAAAACAAATAGCTCAAATTTTCTAGTTTTGTCCCAGAACTTTATGCTTGCTGCACTGCAATGTGCCTGATGCCAATGCACCGCTTCTCTCTTAATGTTGCTTTTGTCTCCATTGCTGCACCCCAGATCATTGCAAGATAATTGCAGTTCCCTATCTAGAGGTGCTTTCGCTTATGGAAAATTTTCTCATTCAAAACAGGTTTTTGCCATAAGAGATTCCCCCCCCCCCCGAGGAAAGTAGTTTCAATAAATGTTTACTATCATTTTGCCATTGCAAATCTGAAATAAAAGGTAAATGTGGAGATTTTCTATGTATGCTCACACTTTTTTGCCAGTTTGCCACTTACCTCCCACCTACCAGTTGGGAAACAGGAAAAAAGCTTAGTATGTATGCCAATCTCCACCTATTTTCATATTTCTCTGTTTTCCCATCTCCTTTCCGTAGAAAATACTAAAATTTATGGCTAAAGAAATAAAAGTATTTTTATCAGTTTTCCTGAACAAAAGGTAACTTAAGGCTACAGTTAAAAGCACAAAACTAAATATTCTTGTTTCATTTTGATGTTTCTGTCAGGAAAGTAAATACTATCAATTTTTTTTTTTGTATGAGTTCTTAAGAGGAGAAAGTTGGTAGCTCTATTTGCCATGTTTTCCTTTTGTGTTCTTTTCTGAGTTTCATGGTTATAAAAAAGAAGACACTGATGTGCAATTTTTTTTAAAGAAAAAAAACTAGGTGAACTTCCTAAATAAACAATATCTGAAGTCTGAATGGAAGAGGGGGTGCACATCTTACCATCCTCACTCCCTCCTTTCCTCTTTTCTCCATCTGCTTCTAGGGGCATCGCTGTAATTGATCCTTGCAGCTCTGCCATCATCTTTGTGCATCTCTAGCCTCCTCCTTTACCTGGTGGGTGCTTGGTTACCCTCCCACTACACGGTAATAAATGGCACCCACACTTTAGTAAATACCATTCTCTGTTTACCAAGACCTCAAGGTTTTTAAAAGTCATTGATTTTGGTGTAAGCAGAGTTTGCTCAGTCCCACAGGCAGAGCTCCATGTTTGATAATGTGAGGTATATAGAAACTTTCAAATGTCTTGGTTTTCTCTATCCTTTGCAGAAGAGATTGTTTCATCTTTATGCAAATGGTAGGAACCTTTATATCTGCTGCTTCTCTCACACTGCTGAACCAACATCCCCTTCATCTGCTTTACCCAGATATAGGGGAGGAAAGCATCAGGCATGCTTGTTCCTGGGAGAATAATGGCTCATGCAGCAGTGCTTGCAGGCCACTAAATATGCATTTTACTGGGGTTTTTTGTATCTGTATTACAGATATATAATTCCTATCAGACATGTCAGTTGTTCAGTGTCTCTGGAGACAGTGGAGCAGTGGAGGCGGGAGACTCCAGGAATGTAAATGTGTGCTGAGGAAATGTGAGAGTGGTTTCTGCATGCTGTAGAGATTAAATAGATCCCTGGGTGCTGTGCCTGCTCTTCCTGTGTGGAGCAGTGGGCTCTCTGCGCCCTTTCAGCTCTTGCAGACATGAATGTTACGGTCCAAAAGGCAAGGGCCAGGGTAGTTTTCTTGCAATACTTGTTAGCAAGTCAAGGAAGAGAACTGGGGAGGTGATAGATGGACAAAAGGTCACTGCATGAGAGTCATCTCTTCAAGGCACAAAGGGATGGGCTCAGTTTTCTTACACCTCTTCTGCAGATGCAGAGACAAAGACAAGGAATAAAGTGTTTATATGCTATTGACCTCTTATGACAGAAATAGTGTTCTGGTGTGAGAGGGCAACTCCAAGCCCAAACTGCACAAGCAGAGGAAGAGACACGAGGGTCACCAAGACCAGGTTGCACTCTCTGACAAAGATGATGTTCTAGATGAAACCGGCTCTGGTTTTGCTCCAGTGCTCCCTTTGGAAAGCAACACTAGAGCTGCTCTCCTCCCGCAGCTACAAATCTTTCTGTGCTTCGCAGCCTGCATTTATTCCTGACTAGTTTATTCTCACTTGTTCTCATGCCAATGTTGTCCTTTAGTGTCAATAGCTCTTCTTTAGCTGATGTTTTTATAGACAGCAACCTATCCTCCCTCAGCCTTTGCTTTGCTGCACTAACCATGACAGATCTTTTAAATCTCGTGAGACAAGCTCTCCATTTGCCAGAACAGTTACCCAAATATCCAAGGCTTTACCCCCAAATACCTCATCTACGTTAGTTTATCTGACTTTTTAAAAGTCCTTGTTTTATTGCACTTATGGCAGATTCACATGGATGTGCTAGATTTATTGGAAAAAAATGTGCTTCAGGAATGTGCTTCTTGGTGTGTATGACAAAAAGAAAGGTTCCCGTGTGTGTGAAACATGCTATGGGATGCTGCATGGGGCTGTGCACGCGTGTGCAGGGATGCTGTCAGCGGGACCGTGTGTGCGAGACTCTGGAAGGGATTACTCAGTGTATGAGGGGGCGTTGTAAGAAGGATTTTGAGGTACGTGACACTGAGAAGGATTAGTCTCTGTGTAAAAATGTGCGCGTGTGTAGAAGAGAGGGAAGATAAGCGGGTGGCTGCGTGTGGCACACGGAGAGAGATTAGCCCATGTGGCTGTGAGCGGGATGATAAGGAGAGCTGTGTATGAGAACGGCACTGTAAAAGGCTGGGATTTAGCTAATGGAAGGATTAGTGTGTGTGTGCAAGCATCCAGGTGGGACATGGTAAGAAGGATTTGGAAGGTGTGCGGCAAAGGGGATTTGGCTGTGTTGGGAAGACTCCCTTGACCGGGATGCATGCCTGTGCCTGTGCTCATAGCACCATGGTCTGCTCACGGCTGTGCACATGCCTGTGACAGTAGGTTGCAGTATGGGGACACACGGGGGCTCCTGTGTTTGCACAAACAGAGCCTCAGAGAAAGCCAGCTGTGCCCTTTAGGTAGGAAAGGTGATGGGCCACTGTTGAGCCTGATGCAGAGATGCTCATGAGGGAAGAGACAAAGCAGAGATGAAGCTGTAGTGCAGCACGATGCTTGGCTGTACCTGTCAGAGCATGGGAAACACAAGTATGGGGGTGGTAGTGGGGAAGAGAAGGCTGAAGGCTTACATGTACTGTGGAATGGGGGAAAGCCTCACCCCAAGAGCAGAGCAGGACACAGAGCATGTGCTGTGCTGAGAGGAGGTTATCTAGGTGTAGGATGTTTTTCTTGGGAGGCAGGGCTCTGACAGCAGTTAAGCTCCCTATCTGTGACATGAAAGCTGGCCACACTTCCATTGACCTCATATTCTTCCCCTTTCACCTCAGTATTTTCCAAACTCCTCTGGCTGGCTGCCAGTGCAATACTACTTCTAGGCAGAAAGGATACTGGCAGCAGCCTTAGAGCAGTTGATCCAAAGAAGTGGTGGAAGGTTGATTGCATCCCAGCACTTAATTTTTAATGTTTTGACTTAACTATAAAATTTCCCTCCACCCCCTTCTGTTTTTCCACAGGAAAATTGGGGTGTCTTGTCAAAATTAGCTACTTTGTATTTTTGATCAAACCTCAGTTTTCATTCAGAGGGGGGGAAAGTTGTTGAAAATTTTCAGCTGGCTTTATTGTCTGCAGTATGTCTGAATTGGATCTGTTCCATCAGCATTAGTTTCATCTCAGAGATACTAAAAGTAAAGCTTACTGAAGCTTTTATGATAAAATAAACTAAAATAGCTGGAGTGTCTAGGGTATCTTGTCTTCAAAAAGTTGATCCTTTGCTCCTCCAGTAGACCATTTGAATGTTTGCTTTCTGTTTAATGAAAGATCATCAAAAGCTTAGCCGGTTGCTTTGTAGCTTTTAAGATTTTTTTAAGGAAGAAGGCTAAAAACCAAGCAGCTGCAGTCTGAGGTTCCCCTTGGTGCTAAGTGCGGCACAAATAAAAGATCTCATGGCTAGCAAATAAAATAGGAGGCTTCCAATCATAAGTGAAGAGACTTTATTAGTTCCAAAGTAAATGTCCTGCAGAAGCACAGTCTTTAAATATAGAGATTGTCCTTTGATGTCTTTATATCTTTCGTAGAGGTACTGTTTGTCAGCAAGAGGTGCGTGTCAGTGTGATGCAGGACAAATTCTGTAGCAAAGGTAGCAAACATCCCCTCTTATGTCTTCATTCGGCTGAGACCCACAGTGCATGTTACACACATTTGGCAGAGCCAATGGGGATAGTGACTCCCCTTTGCTCCATCGAGGGTTGGAGGTGGGATGGACTCTCAGTGGGGCCCACAGAGGTTCCATTTTTGCCCCACATGGAGGAAATTGCTTGGCCTAGTGTGACAGGTTTAATTTTTTGGACTCTCCTGAATAGCCAGGTTGTGGCTGAAGAACAACTACATCTCCCAATATTCCATGTAATTTTTCTACATAAGATCAGGGAGTCAGACACTGCATCTTTCATTCCTCTTCCTGCTCTCGCTCTCTTCCTCTTCCTGCTCTCGCTCTCTCTCTCTTTCTCTCTCTCACCTCTGGAGCCGGAGAGCCCTGTGTGGGAGTCTGGGCTATGTGGACCCCTTCGGCGATGCAGAGGTCTGCTATCTTTAAGGAAAGTGATTGATTTCCTCTTTTTAGCTTTCTTGTTGCTTTCCTTAGATTCTTGCTCCCCTTTGGGGGCAGGGGGAGTCCTCGGGGATCTCTGATTGCTTCCCTACAGGGGCAGGGGATGTTCTGGAGGTCTCTTATACTCTGATTATTGTATACGTGATATTTTAGTTGCATATTAGTGTTAATACATTGTATATAATCTACGTGTTTTCAGTGTTCTTTTTTTTTTTTTCCCTCCCTCTCCCTTGGGCTTGTGCAGGGGGTTGGGGGAGGAGAAAAGGTTATACTCTACTGTGAAGTTTTGAGTGCCCAGCAAGGGTTTTTTTGACTCAAACCTTTACGCCTAGAAAGTACTGTCTGGCAGTAGCTCTGCTCAAGAGATACTAGCTGGGTGCCCAGCTCTGCACTGTGCTGGAAGTCAAGTATGGCTATTGTGATTAGATAGCCTGCTTTTTAAAAGCTAGCAAATCATGAAATCACCCAGAAACAGACAAACAAGAGGCTTTTGAGAGGCCACGGTTTAGTTCTGGGAAGGTCTCCAGTCTTTCAGGGGGATGAGGTTGAGCTGAAAGAGGAGGTTTAGCATTAAGGCCAGTATATGAGCTTCATTTCAAAGTACCCACTCAACAGCTGGTCACAAAATCCCCAAGCCTTGCGTGAGGTGCCAAGTTTGGGTGTGCTTGGAGAAAATCATCACGCCCATTTCAGTGCTGTCTTCTTCTGTCAGCATGTTCTCTCCTCCAAAAGGATGGGCCAGAGGAGCAAACAGGGACAGGGAGTGTCCTGTAAGCAGTCGCCATCCGCTGAGGCATTTCACTGGAGCATCCCACTGGAAAAACATTGCAATTGGCCCATTCTTCACATTGTCCCTTGACAAAGAGGGGCTTGTGGAAGGGCACTCGAATCTCTCTCCAAAACTGGCTTCACACAGGTGGCTGCCTCAGCCCATCCAACTGTGAAATGAGGTTAAAAACATTCACAGAGGGTAGACTGCCAGGTTTTAGCCAGTGAGGCTTGAAAAAGCCCTTCTCAACTAAGATTGATTAAAGAACAACATAGTGTTACTGTCTTTGTCCACTCAGAAAGAGAAAAGGCAGAGGAATCCAGAGGATGAAAACCTATTTTTCTCCCCCACCTTATAAAAATAGGTACCTGGCCCTAAATCTATAAATTCCCCTACACACAGCCCCCTTTCACAATCTCTTTCATCCTTGTTTTTCTCTTTTAAAGCCCCATTTGATTTTGAAATTAAATTGGCTGTTCCTCCAACAATGAACCTCAAGCTTACGTGTCTTTTACCCTGTTCCCCTTCCTCCCAGCTTTCACATCTCCTTAGGTTTCTATTATTTCCTATACATTTGCTTTGAAGGGTTTTCCAATAAGGATGTCAGGAGAAGTTTCTTAAGGGCTTTTTATCACATATTCCTTTTGATTTTGTGCCTGAGGATGCTTCTGAGGAGGACCTTGGTGACCTATGCTCAAACAGACATGAAGCAAGTACACCTACAAGCAAGTAACAGCTGACTGTACACACAAATCAGGTCCTGTATCCTGCAGCCTCATTCAGGAAGCATGTTGTGTTTCCAAGCTGACAAAACTAGATCATACTTAGAGCTGGAGTAATCCTGTTGGCCTCAATATAGTCTTCAGCAAGACTATGAAGTAGGCAACTTTTGTACACTGAAATAAAGTGTCTTACTTATGTTGCATAGACTATTCTTTCTAACCAGGCAGAAAGTAGATGATTTTTCATTACTCCAGTCCTTCCATAGGAGATTTAAGAACAAAGTTTACAGGATGATACAAGTGTATTATGGCCACCAATTTACAGCCGCGCTGCTGAGTTGGTGCAAAGCACGCTTGGACAGAGCACCTCTGTCAATCAAATCTGCCCCACGTGCCCTTCCACTTCTTCCAGTCTAGACCTGCTCCACAGGCAATGTCAAGAAAACATCAGACCTTAAGAGTGCACTGACAGAAACTATCACAGGAGACATCCTTTCATTATACAGGGGTTAAGGCCCAATTTTCAAAGGTTACATGCACCATACAGCTTCCTTAAGTGCCTACATCCCAAAACACCTTCAGATCATTCCAGTATCTCTTCTTTAAAGAGACGTGGTTGTCTACTAAATCATTCAAGCTTGTTTTGGAAATGCTACCAAGGCTCTCAACTGACACCACTCTACTGCCAGGACTAGCAGCGTAGAGGAGTGTCCACAACAAATACTTAGGAAATATGACTGGAGGTGTTCACTGCCATGTTAAGTATAGGCAGCCAAAAATAATTTGTCTCACAGGCAGTTAATCTTTCCTTTAAGAGGAGGGTCAGGAACTCAAAGTGAAGGCTACACATTCCTCTCTGCCACATTCAGCACCTGAAGTGGTTTGCAGTACAGAAAGAAGAAAATCACAGCCCTCACCAGTTTAAATAGGACAATCCCAGAAGTGTAAATCACAGGCTTACATAGCACCTCTGGCTTCTTATGCTTACTAAAAGACTGAGGGATCTGACCCAAGGATGTTTCTTTTTGCCTTGTTCCTTACATAACAAGTCTTCACTGTGTTTTTGCGCATTAGTGGGAAAAGCCTCTGTCCTGGCAACCTTTTCATAGATGAATTCCACCTTCCTTTCCCTCTGGAGGCTTCTGGAATGGTGCCTTAATTAGGTTAATTACACTTTTCGCCATCCATGTGCTCACTTTAAAGGTACCATTAGAGTCCATTACACAGTGTAGTTTCCCCAGATTTCCTTGTGGGGAGCAAATCTAACATCTGATGTGTGAAGCTTTCCATGGCCCAGTTGTTTAGGACAATGTTTGTGAAATCCATTACATTTTGGGACTATTTCCTCTCCTCAAAAACCTCACGCTCCTGGTGTCTCTCCATTCAATGCCTGCCTGAGCTGGTGTGGCCAGCGACTCTGATTTCATGGACAAACATTTTTCATCAGAGACAGCTCCCCGCAACAGAAGGCTTGAGCACCATCAGTGAACAGCGAGAGTCTGGTGTTTGTGGTACAAAGTGGCATCCTCTGGCCTGCTGTAGCTTTTCCATCTAAACAATATTTTAGAGGTAAAGTTTCTGCTGAGAAGCAGTGGGGTTTTGTCAGTACCTGCCTAAATCATGTCATAGCCTTTGGTGTACACTAACTGCTTGAGACAGAAGATGCATCTGTATGTGCGGTGTCACTGCTCCTGAATGATAAATGGCCCCAAGTCTCTAACAATTTCCTTTCCTGTGCTCTGGCTGGCCTCCCTGCAATTTGCATTTATGCAGAGTGTTTTACATGATCTCTCTTGCTCTTTGTAGCTCACTAGAGAGTTTCTTTTTTCAGGTGCTTAAGAATTCTCCCAGAATGGAAATTGGTATAGCAGATATTTGTATGTAACAAGGTATATCAGGAAGAGATATTGATGTTCTCTTAATGTTAAGGATGTTTTCATATTCTTCTCCCTAAAACACACATCACACTTTTCCAGATTATTTTCTCAGTCCTGTTGGCAGCATGGGCTGTTTGGGTTAACTGAGATGCTCCTGGAATCTTCAGTGGCCTTTATGTAGAAATTATTTAGTATTTTTCACTAGCATAAATCTTTACTGTGACTGCATGAAGCTCTGTGAGTGAAACATCTACTAGAAAAGCCTTTCCCAAAGTTATTGTCTCTCTAGAAAACATTATTATAATGCTTCATGTCTGAGAATTTGGTGTCACCTGTGTCTAACATTAATACGAACTGAATTCCATTTTATTTACGATGAAGAACTTGTAACATAGCCAGCTCCCTGGTTGATATTTGGTATTTTGGGTTACATTCACACAAGGGTTCCAGGTCTACCCACAAGACTGGGACTAATTCCCCCAGCTCCCCAATCTGCACTGCAGATGCCTTCACCTCCTGTGAGAGGGAGGCTGCCCTCTACAGCTGCTTGCAGCCCCAGTTTAGCAAGTATCACCTCTCTGTGTAGGCTCCATCTGGGCACACTAGCTAGATGCACTCCATGTAAACTGTTCGTTCCACCACCCACAGTGAAAGATTCGCACAGAAGTTTCACCAGAGACCATAAAATTGCAAACCATAGGTCCAGATCTCACCATCTGTCGCAGTTCTGCATTCCTGCTCCCCAGACAACACAATCTCCCACCGGGTTTAAAAGATCCCAAGCTTAAACTTGTTTGTTTGGGATTTTTCAAAGAACCTGATGCTCAGAGGCACTGTAGAAAGGGAAATGTGGTAGCTATTATCATTTATTGCCCTCGCAGTGTAGACAGGATTAAAGCTGTTCTAATGACAGGGAAGAAATGGTAATATTCCCCCTGACATTAAGTAGGCTTGAAGAAAGCTATGAGCACAATGGAAATGGAACATTAATGTGAAAAGGAAAAATAAAAACCCTATAAGAAATTACTATAGCAGAGAACCACCAAGGGAGGCACTTATATGCACAAAAGCCAGCACTCTCAGATGTCAAAAGATCTTGTCATTCGGCACCAAACTCAGCCCTTGCTGAGGTGCTAAATGGGGTTTCAAAACCATTGGTGCTTTCACAGACCTTAGGTGAATAAAATTCACAATGGGGTATCACGAAAGGATTGTGCTCCAGAAGTTTAACACTTGCATGCTGAGTGTGGTTTGCTGGTTTGTAACTTTACTGCTTCTCTTTTGGGAAGACTCTAAAGGCTCCAGTGATTTTAGAAAAGATGGAACTTGGGAGCGGTGATGACACATGCAGGTTTTGGAGCATCCATCTTGCTAGCTTAGCAGATACCTGTAATGTAGCCTTAAAAACTTATAGAAAATGTGAATGTTTGTAAATAGCATGTCACAGAGGTGGTAGGTTTAAGTACTGCTTTCCTCTTCAAGCACCCAAGGACAATGTTCT
Organism: Piaya cayana; assembly: GCA_013389865.1. NCBI lineage: Eukaryota > Metazoa > Chordata > Aves > Cuculiformes > Coccyzidae > Piaya > Piaya cayana. The sequence goes on along the minus strand of WAAB01023187.1, from coordinate 118,372 downwards.
GCCCTGTTTGTGAGAGGTTTTGTTTCAAGGAGAATGCTTTTTCCTGGTTAAGTGCAAGTTCTTCCTTCTTTGCTCAGACCAGTGAGGCTGTATTGCTGTGGAGAGGTGAGCTTGGTGGTGCTTCCCTCATACAACATACCCTGGGATTTTATCTGCTGCCTTTTATTTTTAAATGAGCAAGGAGCCAAATATTATCAAAAAGGCCAACAGTCATTTACCAGATGAGGGAAACATCCTCTGTGCCCTCTGACAACCTGCATCAGCCAGCCTTCCTTCTAGACTAGGAGATCATAGAATCACTAGGTTGGAAAAGGCCTCTTGGATCATTAAGTCCAACCATTCCTATCTGCCACTAAATCATGTCCCTGAGCACCTTGTCTACCTATCTTTTAAACACCTTCAGGAATGGGGACTCAAACACCTCCCTGGGCAGCCTGTTCAAGTGCCCGATGACCCTTTCTGTGACAAATTTCTTTCTAATGTCAAGCCTGAACGTCCCCGGTGGAGCTTGAGGCCATTCCTCCTTGTCCTGTTCCCTGTCACCTGGGAGAAGAGGCCAGCACCCTCCTGTCTACAACCTCTTTTCAGGTAGTTGTAGAGAGCAATGAGGTCACCTCTCAGCCTCCTCTTCTCTAGGTTCAACAACCCCAGCTTCCTCAGCTGCTTCTCACAAGTCTTGTTCTCCAGCCCCCCTTTTTTTTAAGTTTCATTTATTTTTCATTTTCATTTATTTTAAAGTAGAGCACACACAAGACATCACTGCCAAAAAGATGAATCAGGTCATGTAAAATTCTCCTGGCTCTCCATTTAGGCCCCTCATTATACTTTATTTTCCTTTTTTGTCGTGAGCCAGCCATATCATTTCTCTCCTCTTTGCTGGGAAGGTAATTCTCTACTCAAGGAGGCTGTTCAGGAAGTTGCTTTATTGCTATTTAACACGTATACATTACAGTACCTCACAGAGGCCTCATAGCTTTGTGCCAGGCATTCTACAGACACATGGAGTGTGACAGTTGCAACTACAGTGGGTACCCATGTGTGGGGGATAACAGGATAAACGTAATTCTGAGCCAGTTAGAATTAATAATAATGCCCACACATCCTACGTAGCTGTATGCGATATGGCATATCCCTATGTTTCCTTGAAGGCAATACACCTCTGGAGCTTAAAAAGAGGTTTGTTTAGGGGGTTTTCTTGTCAATTTGAAAAATCACCATTGGGAAAGGGAGTCAGTGCTTAAGGAAATAAAAAGGTCTCTTTTTGTATGTATCCAAAGCAGGGATTACAAACTAGGCACACCAGGATCATGCCAATCTGACACCTGCTTTGCCTTGTGATCTTGAAGCTAACCACATAGGCTGAAAAGCATTTAGAGATCTGACCCCTGAGACCAAGAAACCCAATACTTGCTCCTATATATTAATATATGCAGGACTTGTTTGGGACCATGGAACAATCATTGCAGAGGGTGTGCATGCATGTGTGTATTTTGATAGGTTCTTTGGCTGAATAGAAAAAAGTTGAGTGTTAATAAATGAAGTTATTAATTTCCAGCCTGTTATCAAGAAAGCCTTAGAGTTTGTTGTACTAGCTCAGTGGAATGCAAGGATAAGGTTTTATGCCCTGTAGCACAAAACAATTAAAACTTGGAACTTCAGAAGCAGGAACAGAAAATAAACAGAGACACGAAGAAGAGATTATAGGTGCTTGCCTCCCACTGCCTGAGAAGAAGCAGGCTCAGGGCATGAGATCACGTCATCACTGACGTGAGAGCACTGGTGTGCAATTGTCCAAATGCTGTGATCTGAACCACTGTGTGTGACTCGTCATTCTCAAACAGGGATATGCTTTCAGTATATGTCATGTATCTTGCTAGTAAAAGCCCAGTGTCTATGAAGGGAAATGTTTAAAGCCTCCCTGAGAACTGTTAGAAGCAGGGAGGTTAGTATGCAGATCAAACCCCAGTGCTTCCAAGTGTTAGCTGAGATCCCAAAGCAGGCACAGAAAATACCACGTGTAGACCCAGGACTGGAGGACATCTGCTGGGCCACCCAGCCTGTGGCTGTCACTGGTCACTGGATAAGACCTTCCACCTCAGGCCTGTTCTTCAGGTATAGCTGTTCTAACTGCCCATCTTGCCAACAAATGCATTGTCATGTCTCTGCATGATAAAAAAAAACAAACCCGTGTTGAAAGTTAATCTGTTCTTCAGTTGCCTACTGAAGCACATTTGGTGCTAATGCTGCAGTTTACAGTATAGGATTCAGTGGCCCAAAAGACTCTAATCCTGTAGATTATAAACGGCCAAAACCTCGCAAGGTAGGATTGTGATGGAAAATTAAAAGTTATTGAGCTGATGAAACAGGAGGAATGGCCGATACAGAGCTGCNAATGCATTGTCATGTCTCTGCATGGAAAAAAAACATGTTGAAAGTTAGCCTGTTCTTCAGTTGCCTCCCAAATCACAAAATTTGGTGCTAATGCTGCAGTTTACAGTATAGGATTCAGTGGCCCAAAAGACTCTAATCCTGTAGATTATAAACGGCCAAAACCTCGCAAGGTAGGATTGTGATGGAAAATTAAAAGTTATTGAGCAGATGAAACAGGAGGAATGGCTGATATAGAGCTGCAGAAAAAAGAAATTTAAAAAAATTCTTGATTGCTACCTTAATTACAAACCTGGAAGATGGAGTATATGTGGTTGGACTTGATGATCCAATGGGTCTTTTCCAACCTGGTGATTCTATGATTCTATGATATATCATAACTGAGCTCCATGCCTGAAGCAGACTTCAGTGAAGGACTAATGAAGACTTTATGATGAGCAAGAAAAGATCTTAAAAAAAACCCAGAAAATACAGAGTTAAGAAAATTTGCAAAATACTCTTTTCTCAATTGAGCACAACAATACAAATCTCAGGAATGCCACAGGGAACACATCAGACACTGAGACATCAGCTTGGCTTCCAAACCAGCACACGTACAAAAGCACAGTCTAGAGAAAAATTTGGAATGCCTATGAATGTGTTTTATGAAGCACGGGGAACACAGGACTAGAATTGTAATTATCAGGATGAAGAAAGGAGTTGTTGAGGTAAACGTTAACAACCTCCTTCCCCAACTGGAAGTAACATTTATGTTGGAATAACTTTTCCAGGGAAAGTTCATAGTCTAGTTTTTGCATTGCAGCCTGTAACCAGTTTCAAGACAAGTACTTACAAAGTCCTCATCAAAACCTGAGGCTTGCACTGGTGTCAGTCACAGGCTTTAAAGTCTAGAAAAACTGCCATGAACAGCTATATTGTATTAGGGAAAGAAAAGAAGCTATTAAAGATAAAATGCATTTCATCTGCGGTGAGCCCCTTCTTTATCTGACACATTTGCTTTCTGTTACTGCTTATCTTCCCTCTTCCCACCCTTCACTCCCCTCTTTTTACTGTGTTTTGATAATTCAGCTCTTACAGCCTGGAATTAAATGTTGTGCTGACCTAAGAGCAGTGTGCTATGTACTGTATTAACAGGCTGTGGGTTTAGTGCTTTGTTCTTTTCCTCTGTTGTTGTTCATGCCCCACAGCAGAAAGCTACACCATGATATGCTACTTAGTTTTCCTAGGATAGCACTATCTGCAGAAGGACCAATTTAGTACAAAAGGCCATCTAATAAAGCAGCCAAAGCAAAATTAGTTCAACCCTCATCCCTTGCCTCCTTTTATAATATCACTGTCACTTTTTCATTTGTAGTAATCTTGCTTTAATATTTATTGCTCTGCTTCAGACATGGGAGGTTCAATGAGGACAAGCTTTTGGGTTTCTATTTCATTGTAGGAGGTTAGCTGAGAGCAGGGATTGCTGGTCTTCCAGAGCCATGGGGCCCTTAGCAACGTCCATCTGTGGCTGGGGGCTCTATGGAGCATCATCCACTCCTTCTAGGGGAGTTGCAGGGGAACTCAGCATGACAGTTGTGAACAGGAGTTAGTAGCTGGTTTTGCAGAGCTTCTGCTGCTCCAAGGGAACCCAGCGTGGCCAACAACTGCTTGCTTCTTTCTGGACATAGAACAAAGCCAAAATGCTCAGCAGCTGTGCTGCCACTGCAGGCTTGCTAACAGTATAAAACAGTTCTGGCAAGTGTGTCAATGCCAAACTGCATGGAATCAGTGCTTCAAGCTCAAAACATGGTCTTACACAAGTGGGAGAGCTATGATTTTCAGCTGGTCCCTTTGACATAGAGATTAAAATCAACTTCCCATGGCCGTATCTTCCACCACCATGATTATTGCTTAGAGGTGTGCCTAAATAACTGAGAGTCCACGTTGTTAATTTTTGTTGACTNTAAAGCCTCCCTGAGAACTGTTAGAAGCAGGGAGGTTAGTATGCAGATCAAACCCCAGCGCTTCCAAGTGTTAGCTGAGATCCCAAAGCAGGCACAGAAAATACCACGTGTAGGCCCAGGACTGGAGGACATCTGCTGGGCCACCCAGCCTGTGGCTGTCACTGGTCACTGGATAAGACCTTCCACCTCAGACCTTTTCTTCAGGTATAGCTGTTCTAACTGCCCATCTTGCCAACAAATGCATTGTCATGTCTCTGCATGGAAAAAAAACATGTTGAAAGTTAGCCTGTTCTTCAGTTGCCTCCCAAATCACAAAATTTGGTGCTAATGCTGCAGTTTACAGTATAGGATTCAGTGGCCCAAAAGACTCTAATCCTGTAGATTATAAACGGCCAAAACCTCGCAAGGTAGGATTGTGATGGAAAATTAAAAGTTATTGAGCAGATGAAACAGGAGGAATGGCTGATATAGAGCTGCAGAAAAAAGAAATTTAAAAAAATTCTTGATTGCTACCTTAATTACAAACCTGGAAGATGGAGTATATGTGGTTGGACTTGATGATCCAATGGGTCTTTTCCAACCTGGTGATTCTATGATTCTATGATATATCATAACTGAGCTCCATGCCTGAAGCAGACTTCAGTGAAGGACTAATGAAGACTTTATGATGAGCAAGAAACAATCTTAAAAAAAACCCAGAAAATACAGAGTTGAGAGAATTTGCAAAATACTCTTTTCTCAATTGAGCACAACAATACAAATCTCAGGAATGCCACAGGGAACACATCAGACACTGAGACATCAGCTTGGCTTCCAAACCAGCACACGTACAAAAGCACAGTCTAGAGAAAAATTTGGAATGCCTATGAATGTGTTTTATGAAGCACGGGGAACACAGGACTAGAATTGTAATTATCAGGATGAAGAAAGGAGTTGTTGAGGTAAATGTTAACAACCTCCTTCCCCAACTGGAAGTAACATTTATGTTGGAATAACTTTTCCAGGGAAAGTTCATAGTCTAGTTTTTGCATTGCAGCCTGTAACCAGTTTCAAGACAAGTACTTACAAAGTCCTCATCAAAACCTGAGGCTTGCACTGGTGTCAGTCACAGGCTTTAAAGTCTAGAAAAACTGCCATGAACAGCTATATTGTATTAGGGAAAGAAAAGAAGCTATTAAAGATAAAATGCATTTCATCTGCGGTGAGCCCCTTCTTTATCTGACACATTTGCTTTCTGTTACTGCTTATCTTCCCTCTTCCCACCCTTCACTCCCCTCTTTTTACTGTGTTTTGATAATTCAGCTCTTACAGCCTGGAATTAAATGTTGTGCTGACCTAAGAGCAGTGTGCTATGTACTGTATTAACAGGCTGTGGGTTTAGTGCTTTGTTCTTTTCCTCTGTTGTTGTTCATGCCCCACAGCAGAAAGCTACACCATGATATGCTACTTAGTTTTCCTAGGATAGCACTATCTGCAGAAGGACCAATTTAGTACAAAAGGCCATCTAATAAAGCAGCCAAAGCAAAATTAGTTCAACCCTCATCCCTTGCCTCCTTTTATAATATCACTGTCACTTTTTCATTTGTAGTAATCTTGCTTTAATATTTATTGCTCTGCTTCAGACATGGGAGGTTCAATGAGGACAAGCTTTTGGGTTTCTATTTCATTGTAGGAGGTTAGCTGAGAGCAGGGATTGCTGGTCTTCCAGAGCCATGGGGCCCTTAGCAACGTCCATCTGTGGCTGGGGGCTCTATGGAGCATCATCCACTCCTTCTAGGGGAGTTGCAGGGGAACTCAGCATGACAGTTGTGAACAGGAGTTAGTAGCTGGTTTTGCAGAGCTTCTGCTGCTCCAAGGGAACCCAGCGTGGCCAACAACTGCTTGCTTCTTTCTGGACATAGAACAAAGCCAAAATGCTCAGCAGCTGTGCTGCCACTGCAGGCTTGCTAACAGTATAAAACAGTTCTGGCAAGTGTGTCAATGCCAAACTGCATGGAATCAGTGCTTCAAGCTCAAAACATGGTCTTACACAAGTGGGAGAGCTATGATTTTCAGCTGGTCCCTTTGACATAGAGATTAAAATCAACTTCCCATGGCCGTATCTTCCACCACCATGATTATTGCTTAGAGGTGTGCCTAAATAACTGAGAGTCCACGTTGTTAATTTTTGTTGACTGAAGTACTATGCTATATCTGTTTCTTTAAACTTAGAAGGATGTGGGCAAGAAGTATCTCAAATCCAATTTGGTCTCAAGAGAAACTTTGCATTTGTTAGTCAGACAAACTAAGACTTATTTGTCAGGCAGGCAAAGTTAACTAAAAAAATGAAGCTACCAGCATAAACACTTATGAGCAGTTCTCAGTCATAAATTATTGTTTAAATATGAGAGAAGGAAAGCAGATCTTGTTGTGAAAATCAACACTGCTTTCCAGGATGGTCAGAGTAGTAGTGCAGCAGCGTAGTGGAAGGGAGCACAATTCTGTGTCTTTTATATATATGAAAGAGAAACATATATTTCTTGTGATATCACATCAGCCTAATTTGTAGTTGTTCAAATATATGGGACATATCTACTGTGAGCTAAATACATGTGTGGAGTGATGGGGGAGTACAGAATCTGTTTGGCTTTCCCCTGCTAGAAAAATCTGTGGGAACATGCTGTCGTTGGGATGTGCTGAAGAGATGCGCTCTGGCACCTACGCCGCACTGGAGAGCTGTGAGGACAAACATTTGGGAGGAACGCTGAGCTGATCCTAACTGAAGCAGACATTACTGCTCTTTCATTGAAATTCCACCGGCTTCGCCAACCTGGTGTCAGGTTCTCCATCACTGTGTGAGCGTCACCTCCAGGCAGGGCATGCTAAAAGTAAATTATGCATGCACATCCTCTCTTCTTTCACACATCTGCACACATATACTCCAAGTGAGCAAAGAAAAGCATGTGGGAACTGCTCCTTGTCACCACTGTTATCTATGATTGTGTTTTGCTGCAAGTGAGGATTTTGGTTCTGTGTCCCAAAAGGTTAGGGCGGATGAAGTACTTGCCACGCTGATATTTGGGCTGCAGGCATCGCAGGGCTGGTCTTTAATAGCTTACAGAGGACAGTAGACTGAGGTGACTATTTTATTACACTCAAAGTCTGGCTGCACTCCTCTTGTGGTTTTTAGAAGGTATTTGTTAATTTGGTTTCTGGTGTAAGTGCTGTGTGCGCTGGATTGTGTGCTTCCAAAGTTTTCTTCTTGTATCAGAGTCTACCTTTCCAAATTGCCATTTTCCTTCCCTGCCTGCTTGGGCTATGAAGCTATTTACTCAAGATCCTCACATCAACAACTCGGTATTGTGGGAATGGCTGTCCTGGAGAGGGTGCTGGGTCTTCTCTCCTAGATGTTCCTTAGATATAACAACCTCCAGGGTACTTACGGTCTCTGAGAGCTGGCAGGGACCATCTGGGGTTTTTGTCTCCTTCTGCAATAGAGAACCTGAGTTGTTTGTGGGGAACATCTGGGGATATCACATTTAATCAGTTTTTTTACTGCTCTTGTGGTTTTGAGTATTAGCACTGTCTCTGTTACTTCTGTTCTCTCACAGGGGCATGCAGCAGTTGAGTCTCTGGAGAGTCAACTAAACCATATTATTGGCTCCCTCCAGGGGTAGCTGGGTGAAACTTAATGGTCCGTGAGATACAAAAAGTCAGTAGAAATGATCTAATGTCCCCTTCTAGTCTTAAACTCAGTGAAATGGTGAAAATAGTGCTTCTAAAGGAAATGGCAGATGAGCAGTTGCCAGGCTCTCCTACCAGGCTTCTTCTTCAGCTGTATCTGTGGGGAGCAGTTTCCTTTTTGCAGCCCTGTTTACACGATCTCAGCAGAATTGCACCATTTTCACTCCTGGAGACCAAATCCTCATTGCTATCCTTCTGTGCAGCCCATTTGCCCTTCTTTCTCCCTCAAAAACCAAGATTACTTCAGCCCCTCTTTGTGGTGAGAGGAATTTTTTTATTACCCTTCTGCTTTTATCAAAATCCAAATTAGATGTTCCTTGTATCTGACATCTGTCTTTCACATGTATCAGATCAAATCTCCAGAATATCTCTGCCCCTCCTAAATGCAGTAGTGAGTCTTGTGCGTCTATTCTCCCTGTGTGTGTATTTGAGAGCTTTAACAAAAAAAATTCTCCAAGGAATTTTTATAGACTTGAAACATCTCTTTTGCTTTCTTCTTCTGCAAAGAAAATGTGTAATTCAAAGTTGCGGGAATGTATTTTTCTTTTTCTTGGAAGCATTTGCAAAGGAGTCCAGAGCTGCCTCTCTTCAGCTGCTGAGTAGGTGTCCTATCCTGCATGTGCTTTCAATAAAATCAGTGTTTCCTTTCTCCAATTTAAAGGCTTTACCTTGAATATTTCCATATGAAAAGAGAAACTTGACATAAATCGCAGGGCTAGAAATCTTAGAGCCTGGGGATTTCAAGCATCAGTGAAGCACGCATGCTTTTTCCTCATCTGAATTCAAGGACACATCAGCTCCACAATGGCTACCTGTCAGCAGAGGGAGAGGGGAGGTCTCCTCCTACTTGCTGTACCACATCAGTCACTTTTAACAAACTTACAAAGCTATTTTGATTTGTACTGTAAGTTAGAAGTGTTTTCAGAACAGCGTGAGGAGCTTTCACCTCATCTGGCTTCAACAGACACTGAGAAGTTGTGTTCAGAAAGCAGGTGGTTGTTGCTGGGTTGTCTTTCCAGCATAACCAGGTGACAATCAAGTTAATGCTTCTGCTTTTACCTGATTTTATTCATGGAATGGCACTAGGAAGCCTCAGTGAGAGATCCTGTGCCTGGAGAAAGAGGGATATGGAATGTCTGCAGTGCTAGGTACAGTAGACACTGGGAATGTCCAGAAGCCCCAGCTTGATCAATTATACAAGACTGACCAGGGTTAATACAGTGGTAGTTGTCATGGTTATCAATCATTATGAACTGATTTTCTGAGGCCTTGTTTAGAGGAAAACTTTTCTGTAATTAATTACAAGTTCACTGTAAAACACTAGCATAGTTACAGCCCTCCTTTCCCTTTGTGCAGCCCAGGGGCCAAGAACAGCACATGCAAATTGTCACAAAACCCTGCAGTTACGAGATTTATGCTGTTGCATTTCACCCAGTTTCCCACCTGCAGGAATGAGCTTCAGATGCTGAATTGTCTAAATTCAACTGTTAGAGCTAATTACCAGATCAACTGCAACTCTCTTCTGTGGGAAAAGCCAGCCGGTGGCTATCTAGCTGTTAACAGGCAGCTGGCACCGGGCTTGTAAAGTGTGATGTTATCACCCTCCAAGAGCTCAACTTCTTGAACCTTATGTTCCAGCATGTTATGTTTCTTAATCTTTTTAGAAAGGCATCAATCGGAGTCTACTGATAAGCTTCCTCCCCACTAGAAACACAAAGAGAGTTTAAAATATTTGCTTTCTCAGGTTAAGATTTCCAACTCTCAATAGTATGTTATTGGGCAATTGCAGAGCAATCAAATGAGAAGACAATTGTTAATAAGGTTACTTAATAAAGCAATTAAAGCAAATATAAAGAAATCCCAGCTATCTCTTAGCATGTGTTAAGTAGATGGCAAGTAAAATCTTTTTAGTTTTGCAGGGTGAATTCATTTGAATCATCTGTAAGTTAAAGTAGTCCTGAGGTTTAAGTAATTTTATAGCCACAATGTTTGCATTATACAATGTTCAGTCCCAGAAAGGTGGCTGCAGTTCTCAATATTTTCATTTTTCCAGATTAATTGACACCAAAATGTCTTCATTGTTCTTTTGGTGGTAATGCTCCACAGGTCTTTTTTCCCCTTTTTCAAATTGTCTCCTCCATGGCCTCTCTTAGTCTGAGAGCACAGAGTGAGCTAGGGTTCTCTCCAAACTTACTAATGATAAAGACTGTTTGTTCTCCCAGTCGTCTTTGGTGCAATCTGTTTCAAACGCTGGGATTGATGAGTGTCTCGGAACAGTGTAGGAGGGCTGCCTGAGCGTGACTGAGCCACAGAGTTAAAAAAAAACAATCTAGAAAATAATAGATTAATTTAAAATAGAAAATGAAATCCAAGGAATCCATGGCTTGTCTAAGACAAAACAAAGCAAGCCAACTAAGCTTATTGTCTGGATTATTAATTGTGTGGGATTGTTCAGCTGCCTGGAGAATGTTGCTTTAATCATTCAGTGAGTCTGGAGCCTGGGTCTCCAGAGATCATGTTCTGATCTCTCACATATGGTATATCGCACTATTCATTAGACCCACTGGTCCAGTCACATGGAAATGATGTTCAGACTATTTCTATCTGTGTCTGCTACTTTTCTTCCCGAATGTGTCAGTCTCATGATGAGGGCAGTAACTCCAGCTGATACAGACACAATTGCTGATTGCAAAGAGAGACACTGCCGTGAAAATAAAAAGAAGTGGGTTTTATTTCCATCACAGTTCAGGCTTTGCAAGAAGTCCCTGCCCTGCAGAAATACAAATGGAGAGGAGGGTGCTGAGGTGTGTGAGATCACAGACACTGAGTGGTGAAAAGACAATGGGTGACCTTGAGGATAAACTGCTGGGCTGGGATGCCCAAAACCTGGATTCAACTTCAAAAGGAAGGACGTATTCTCACCGATGTCATGACATGCAGTTCTCGTCTCTTGATGCTCCGTGTCATTTCAAAAATCTGACTGCTTCATTTCCATGGTGAGATTGGAACAGGGACTTGCTTTGCACAGTGGGAAGCAGGATTTCTTGCTCTTCCCTCTGAATATTTGATGTTTGCAGTAGAAAAGTGAGGAACTATGTAATCTTATCCAGGATGGCTGCAAGCCAGTCAGGGATGACTTCTGGTCCCCACTGGAGGGACAGAGCTTGAATGGAGGCCAGTTAAGGATGAAGCAAGCTCATGTTTAGGAGCCTGTCTTCAGCCACGTGTGCAGAAGGTTCTTTGCTGGCAGCAACCAGCAGAAATCAGGTCAAGGGATTCCCAAGCAGCACAGAGTGCTTGCCAGGGGACCCCAAAATGTCACATCCAACTTCTCACCCCACGCTCTGTTGGGGGAGACTGGTAAGTGATGTGTGAAGTGTTAAGTCAGTATAAATGTCACAGCCAAAGGATTTCAGAGGTGGAGTGGCAACAGAAGACACAAGTGCCAGGAGTTCTGACACAGGGAAATTGCTGTCACTGCCACCACCTCTGTCTTGGAGATTTATTGATGATAACTTTGGATGTGCCATAACCAGAGGTGATATTAAATGAGTCTGACTGTCTTGGGGACTAAGTTTTACAACCCAAAGTGTGAACTCTCTCTACCTCACTGAGATCCTGAGGCATTTTTCCAGCAGCACCCACGATCTCATTAAATGCTCTCCTGAGAAGGTCTCCAATCCAAGAGAGCCCTCCCTTCACAGCACAACACCAACTGCTGGGATTAAACATAAATATCTGCCAAAGAACCCAGTGTGCACCCTCAGAGCTTAGTCATGGAGACTTCCTATGCCATCACCGCTACCTCACTGGTGCCACAGTCTTTCCCACCATGGCTTTGTGAGGAAACCAGAAAATCTCACACAAGTGTCCCCAAGTACCAACACGCACCTTCTGTTAGAGGCTCCAACCTCAGTTCCAGCAGCTCATGCCCAGGGACAAACCTCCCTGTAGCTGTGCTATGAGTGCATTGGACCTTTGCTGAGATTCTCTCTCAGGATGGTCTCAGCTTCTGAGGTCTAACCATGCTTTCCTTCTGGAGTCATTTGCTGCAGAGGGCCGTGATGTCATGCAAATGCTTTCCTTCTGCTCCTTGAATGCATCTGGGGCTGCAATAACAAGCTTGTAACTGCAGACTTTCTCTCTCAGAATGAAACAGCCACAGGGGCTGGGCAGCTGCCACCCCCAGGATGCAGGGCTGGCTGAGCCACTGTGCTTTTCTGCTGGGAGGTTTCCTTGTTCAGATAACACGTTATCCTAGAAGTAGCAAAATCTTAAGCAGATCCCTGGGGATACTGAATTCAGTCTCCTGTGTCCCTTCTGCCTATCAAAAGTAAAGTGGGTCTGTGGAGATCAAAGTCACCCTGTGGCCACCTGCCCTGTTCTTTACAGGTTCTGTTCACTAACACATAGGGCTTGAGGGAAGCAATCTAGTGCAGAGAGCCTATACCTTATCTTAAGGAAAAGATTTATTTTGATGATTTCCCTGAAAAGCTTCTGTGTTCTTCTACCCTTATGACCTTTCTCTCTGTTCCTCCAGTCTGCTCACAGTTCTCCAAGGGCGTCTATGCTATCTTTGGGTTTTATGAGAGAAGGACTGTCAACATGCTTACATCTTTCTGCGGAGCCCTCCATGTCTGCTTTATAACACCAAGCTTCCCCGTTGAAACGTCCAACCAGTTTGTTCTCCAGCTTCGTCCGGAGCTGCAGGATGCCCTCATCAGTGTCATTGAGCACTACAACTGGCAGAAGTTCGTGTACATTTACGATGCTGACCGGGGTAAGTCACAAGTATATGGGAAAGGTTACCTGACAATTAAACATCGCAAAGACTTTGCCTCAAGAAGTCTTCTTGCTTATGGGTTGCTAGAGGATGAGAGGGTGACTAAAGGAAGGGTCATCCTATGCCTTCATTCCTCTCTGTTCCTTTTCTAAACATTCATTACTGCTGAAGGTGAAGACAAAATATTAACTTCGCCCAGTATGTCTGTGCTCATAGGATCAGATCTGAACCCTATTGAAACAAGGGAAATATTTAAAATGTAAGCAGCTTGAGTTTCAAATGAGGAATTTTTTTATATTGAATAGGTCCCATATGGAAAAGGTCTGTCAAACTCAAGGCCACCAAGTCCCACATTTGTAAATACGAACCAACAACTGCTCAGGTCTCACCTGCCCACATCCAGTTGTGATACCTGTGCGTATTTCTGGCAGGTAGCTTGGAAAACTCCAAATTCCCTGTTTTAGTGAGTGTTAGTTGTCTATGTAAAATAACAAAAGCCTTTTTTGGTTCTTGGAAGATATTGTCTAACTTTCTAAACCACTCATGAGTTCATTGCTCTGTGATTGAGTTTCCCCAGCTCTCAGATGCCTTTAAAGCTCCAGGCTTTGAGTCTGAGAGCAAAATGGATTTGTGGAGGACAGGGCAGAGTTAAAGGTGAGTCAGTCCTGGAAGTTATCATTAGCCCCTGCAGGCACAGGATGACCTCAAGAGATAAAGAGAAGGTGTAAAATCATCCCATTCTGCTTTCTGTTGTCATGATGCTTGGGCACACTGAATATCCCAGAAGGACTGCAGGAGGCAGAGTAGTCTAGTAGTACTCCAGAGCAGTGCTGATTACATGTATCTCCTCTGGAAGGCTGGTTGTGTAATTTAAGTAAGATCCTCTTAAAAATAAAGAAGTTTTCTGACGAGAAGCTGCTGAGAGAGACAGGAATGCTGAATATGATTTTGTATTGTGGTTGCTGAGGGTGTCCCTAACCCTAGGAATGTAGAACCCAAACAGATCAAAGATGAGAAGGGAACTATGGCCCAAAGAAATCAAGTGATTTGGGTTGTGACAGACAAGAAGATGAGGATTAGAGCTCTTATCTGAATCCCACAGCAGGGCCTGATCAACGAGACTGGTGTGCCAATTACACAGGAAAACTATGCCTGTAATCATTCTATTTTCTTATACTAGAACATTAAAAGCAGGAGTTATTAATTCTATCCCATCTGTGTTTGGGTAAGATGCTAGACTGTTAGCTGCTTTCAGTAGTTCTAGTGTGCTCTTGCAATGCTATATCCAGCTTGGCTTAAGGCAGCTATGCAGGCTTTCAGAAGGATGGAAAGACGCTGTTGCACCACCAAAGCCTGGTTCTACCCTACTGTCCTCTTCCCCCTCTCTTCCCATTGCAGGGTTGTCAGTCCTACAGAAAGTGCTGGACACCGCAGCTGAGAAGAACTGGCAGGTGACAGCTGTCAACATCCTGACAACAACAGAAGAGGGGTACCGCATGCTCTTTCAGGAGCTGGAGAAGAAGAAGGAAAGGCTAGTGGTGGTGGATTGTGAATCTGAACGGCTAAACATCATCCTTAGCAAGGTTATAATTGGTGTGGATCTTCTGGGACGGTTCTTGCATGCAGAATGGGAAGGGTTGTTTCTCCTGGAGAAGCTCTCCTCCCCATTTGTGTCTCATCCATGTGTCTCTGCAGCTCTCATTGGATGTGGTGTGTGTGTATTGCAGTAGGTTGTCAAGCTTGCAGGTATTTCTCCATTGTGTTATTGTGGAAGCTGTAAAGCAGTGTAAATACTAGGAGATCCCATGTATCCACGCTGAGTGAGCTCTTCTGCTCCATGTTCCTTACTTGTTTGACTCCTCTGCTGAGCCCTTTACACCGCCTCACTCCCCAACAAGTTTGCTTTGTGCTAGTCCTTCCAAGCAGCTCACACAAGATATGGCATTTCTTTATTCTGCTGAGTTTTAATCCCGTTTCCCACCTCCTGTGAGTTAAGGCGGAGGTGTGCATCAGCACTGCCAGACTCCTGGTCCTCTAGCCTCCGTGTACTGCACCAAATTTGCACAAAAACTGCCAGCAGGACAGAGACAGAGAAGCTTTATTGAGCATTTGTAGTATTCTCAGAAGCAGTGTCTCCAGATCATGCTAGAGCCTCAGCATCCTCCTAGGACTTTCAGGCTTAGCAGGGATGCATGTTTCTAGTTCCTCTTGTGCCTTGCAGAGAGAGAGACTGTTCTTTCCCAACCATCTCCTGGCTGTTTTATCCAGCTCATAGCCACAAGCCGGATAGGATACGCAACAAAGGACTCAGCAGCTAGGTAATCTGCCCTGTGTGGACAGGTCACCCAGTAGTGCAGACCCAAATTTTCCCTATCTTCTTTCATCTGTGTCCCCTTTAATGCTTTGCCTAAGTCCTGAACATGGAATTCAGTGGGCTGGAGACAAATGCAAGCCCATCATGAGGTCTCAGTCTATGCTTATGTGCCCTCTTCAATTCCAACCTTAATATCTTTTCACTTCATCTACAGCCAAGTTTTTTCCCAAGGCTGGGATTCCTGTCCTGTGTGGTTTAGAAAGGGCCCTGCAGTGTCATGCAGCCAGCGCACTGTGGCTCCCGGTATTGTACTTCTCATAACCATCTCACTCTTACCTCATGCTTCACACGTCTCTTTGTCGAAGCTACCTGTCACCTCCTGTCTCACACTTCAGCTGCTCACTGTCTGGGGCAAGGATTGCCATTTCACCAGCTGCACAGCTCAGCAATAAGCACAATCCACCCTTGTTGGATGGTTCTGGGTGCTACTGCATGGGATATAGCAATGAAGCAGGCAGCAAGTTTTAACCTCTAGCCATGCTTAGGTCATGCTTATAAAGGAGAGACCAGGTCATTCTGGAAGGTAACGTCTTCTCTCTGTCCACAGAGCAGCTGCAGTTAAACAAAACATTTGCCTAGACTTGGATGGTGAATTTGCTTTTTCTGCGAGTTTTTCTATAGGGTAATCAGATACCTAGGGTTAGTGATATTGGTTTTTAAGCCTGTTTTTTCTAACATGAAGTTGAGTCCTGTAGTCAAGTGTTACCTGGTTTTCCTAATATAAACAGGAAAATAAGTCTTTATTTCAAACTTCTTCGTAGCAAGAGTTGAACTTAAATATAAATAAAGCTATTTGCAAGAACACTAAAAAAACCACCCAGATCCTGTGATTGTCTTTGTTTTGCAAAAAAACATCCATTAAAAACAGAGCAATTATAACAGACATCTGTGCCTAGGAGGTAACACTCCTGTTAGGGATAGGACTGTAGATAACTTTTCAGAGCTGTGTAGTACATTTTTATCCTCATTTGACTTCTTGTTCTGATTCCACGGGGATTTTTGAAGGCAGAAGTAGTTATCTCAGCATAAGCTGGGGATGCTGGGCCTTTCATATCATGCAGATGACTGGAGGGGGGTCAGAGATAGTGTTTGGCTCATTATCATGTGAAATTCAGTTAGGACTTAAACTCACAGTGATGGCTGGTCTCACAACTCACCACACCAGTAACCTCTGCGTCGATGCCACTGCTCTGTTTGTCGTGTCTCTTTGAGTGTCTGAGGAATTCAAAGAGCTGACTCAGCCTCTCAGGGACATTTTAATTTATATCTCATTTTCTCTGTCTTTCTGTGGCTGTGTACTTGTGCTCCTCAATGGACAGAAGAGCTGGGAACAGCTGTTTCGCATCAGTCCCTCACGTGTTCACAGTGCTGCTCGCACGCACTTTTCATTTCCACATAACACAAATAGACACTGCTGACTCCAGTCTACTTGTTCTAGAAGCGTAGCTATAGAGGAACCAGTGCTCAATGTGTTAATGATATGTGGGAAAAAGGCCTGATTTCTTTCTCAGCAATTTCTCTGTCATGTATCAAAGACATGATATATCTTTGTTGAGGTAACTGTTGTTTGTGAGCCAGGCCTTGGTTCAGGGCAGCGTATCCTTGGGGCTGCGCTGTGTAGCCTTAATGGGATAAGTAAGCAGTGGGTTGTATTCCATCAAAGCCCGGTATTGTTTCTTCCTTGTCTCTCATTAAAATGAATAACTGGAATTTCTCCTTTGCCACTGTTTCACTCTGAGAGGGTTTCTCTCTAATAGATGTCAAACTGGCCCATTAAGAAGTGGGTAATGAAACCTAGGTGGCCCAAGTGAGCTATCAGCATGCAGCCCAGCACAGCCTCTCACCGCGTTCAGGCTAAGTGATAAATGCTATTATAACCTCAGCTTGCTACTGCCATCCAGATACATTAGGACTGAGGAAGCGTTCTAAAATAAATTAAGATCACAAATAACTGTGTAAAACACAGGAAGTAAGCCTCATAATTTAGGTGGATGGGCTGCAGGATTAATGGCTCAGAGAAAGCTGGATGGCAGCCCTCTCCAGTTCATTGGCCCTGACATCTAATAAAATAACAAGGGGAGAGTATGGGCAGAAGGAGCCAACACCTGCTATTGTTGACACTGGTGAAATGGGGAATTGGATTGTAATTCTTAGGCACTCAGGTGCCCTGGAGATGATCCTTCCTTCCACAAGTTCTACGACTTACTGCCAAGGTCAGTCTTGGTTGATGAATGGAAAGGAATGAATTGGGTCTAGTTTGGCTTCTCAGATCTGAATATAGAAGGTAAACAGGAAATTACCCATAATAAAAATACATATCTTTATAGTCTTGGATACGCAGAGCTTTTTATCTGAGGGCTCCAGACTGCTCAGCAGAAGCCATACTGAGGGATCCTGTGGGGACAAAGACAGGCAGTGATGCTGGTGGAGCTGACATCAGTTGTGTAAGAAACTGCTACTAAATGGAGCCTGCATCAGAGTTAATTGCCGCCCCCATATTAATGCTGGGAACCAGATGAGTTTTAATGTGCATACAAGAGCACTTGTTCAGAGACAGGCAAAGACACATGAAGCAATTGCACAGAGCAAGTGTCAGCTCATTTATAATCCATTTGGAAATCCCTAAATGGCTGCTTACAATGATCTGGCCGTGCTGTCCCATGGGTAGGATCAGTCTGTGTGTGCCCTTGTCTGATGCTCCTCAAACACCTGCTATCAGCCTAGTGTCAGAAACAAGCCCTGGGTAGATGGATCTCTGGTTGGATCCAGCACAACACAGTCATTTTATTATCATTCTGGCTGTGAGGATGTTTCTGGCCTCGCTACTGTTCATGCAGATTTTGCCTGAGTGTTGGCAATGCAGACAGTAATTCAGAATCAATTCGTACAACAAAGAAAATAAGAGGTAGTGTTGCCAGCAAACAAACCTTATGGAAACAGCACAGTTCTCTCAGAAACTGGCAATTCTTGTGTTTTTACAGGCTCTGAGAGCATGCTGGCTTGAGCTTTTTTTCCACTGATTTCTTTCTGTATGTGGATAGGTTCAAGTGCAGATGGTACCTGGCTTTAGTGACTTGGTAAGAATTCAACTGTGCTGCTCGAAATCAGTGGAGAGGAATTTTTATGGAAATTCAGAGTCAGCAATAATAATGTGATTTGTATCTGTATTCTTTCTGTATCAAGGAATAAAAAGATAGCTAGGGACCATCTGATGAATGACCCTGTCTCCTAATCACAGGCAACCCCGGAACAGATGGGGCCTTTCTACCTAGACAAGTGAAACTTTTCCACTTAACATAGAAACTTTCAGGTGTTACAGATCCATAAGGAATTGTGTTGTTAAAAGAGAACAAAAACCTAACTCTGCAGGCATCAGTGAGAAAGGAATAAATGGAAAAGAGCTTATATTGAGACACCATGAATATGAAGGTATAAATAACCTCAGTGAACCCATATGGGGAATCCTCTGTTGAGCATGTTGCCCAGACAGCTTTGTTCTGGAGATGAGACTTGAAGCCATCTCAATGCACTAAAAAGAAAAATTGCCCTGTCGTCTAAACGTCCTGACACCTTGTCCAGGTAGGTGTCTGCAGCAGGGGTTCTAGATGGGAGGATGTGCAGAATAGCTCTCTAGTCTCACTTAGTGTTTCAGTTGCGTTTACAGAAAAAACGGAACCCAGCTCCCTGCTTTGTTTCTTTAATGTCTGAAACAGAAATCCTGCTTAACCTTTTTTTTTCTTTTTTAAGAAAAATCTCTGTGTTTTTATCCCTGAGCCCATAGGAAACAGGTTGATCTAGGTAGTTTATTCTCTCTGCCTGTGGAATCTGCACATGGATCTTGTTCTGTCTAATTTCAGACTTGCTGCTTAAATATCATCTGTGAAAGCTCTGTCCTTCCTCTAAGAAGACTGTCAGCTTTTCTTTTGCTACATTCCTGTCTCGAACCCAGCAGTTCTCATCAGAGAAAAAACAAGAAAGAAGGGTAGATAAATGAAACTCTAACTCCTCAGTTGGTCTCTGCTAAATATCCTTGGTTTTCATCTTGCAGATCATCAAGCTTGAAAAGAATGGGAATGGGTACCACTACATTCTGGCAAATTTGGTGAGTTGCCTTCCTTGGCATTTTTTTAAAGTATTTCATAGTTCGTAAAGCACTCTGCTTACAGTTACTGAGCTGGAAGTCTTTTTCCTAATCCACCTTTTGGGTAGAAAAAATTCCAAAGTCCTTGGTGGTGTTCTCCTTGTGGTGTTTTATTTCTTGAGCCAGCAAGATTATCTCCAAGGTTGCTGGATTTTTTTTTTTTTTGCATCCAGATTTAATCTACATCTTTTCAAAACCAGTTAAGCCAACTGTCAATTAATGCCTGGGGGTTTTGGGGTTTTTTTTTTTTTTGCATTCCATGGGCACCTGGGGTCCTGGTATTGCATTTCCAGCTTGTTTCAGTCAGGTCACCAAGAAATTGTTGGTTACTGCTAACAACTTATATTTTCTAATTGCAGCTTATATTTTCTAGTTTTATCCCCACTTCAGTGTGTGTCCCCTGAGTGAAGTGGTTCACAGCCATCCTGAGAGTCCCAGTAGGGGCAGATTTGTTAATGATGTTAATGATGATGCACCCTGACCTTCAAGTAAAAATAAAATATGTACTTCTGCAACTTGGTACTAAATCAAACCTGACTGTTACAGCTCTCAGGAATGAACTGGATTTAAAGATGCCTTTAAGGAAATATACATATATATATATATGTATATATATTTCTATAATGCAGGGGGGCACTACTTGAGGACAGAACTGTGCTGGGTAGCAGCAGGGCCATCATTCTGGAGCAATGTGCTGTCCTTTCCTAGGAGACTGAAGAATATCTCTGCTTAGGGAGGTTTGGGAAGAGATAAGAGAGAGACATAGCCTCAATCCGTAGGGCAGCTGGAGGTTTTCCACAGCAGAGCTTCTACCCTCCCCTCCATCCATCCTGGAGGATGAGCAGCAGAGGACAGGCTGGTGTTGGCAGTCTGGGGTTGAGGCTGCTCCCCCAGGACCCGTTTGTGTCTATGTGAGGTCTGGAGCCCTTCTTCCCTCCAGCAGCTTCCTCTGTGAGGCAGCACATCAGGCCTGGGGTAATTAGACTGTAAACTACCAATTAATCAAGCGGTTGCTGCTGTTCTCCTTCTCTCAGTCCCCAGATAACTCTGTAATTTACAAGACAAAAATGGCCACATAATTACCCTGCAGTGCCCTGATAGTGACCCTGCACTTCTGCGCTGGGTGCCTACCATGTAATTAGGAGTTAAAAATGTTACATTGTGCACGGGGAGACTTGCAAACTGTAGAACAGCCAATAAGTTCACTCGCTAAATTTTAAAAATTTGTATTTGTTGTAACCCAGGTCTCGGTCCTCAGATCTTTATGAAAGTTCTTTCATTAAAGTTAAGCTGGGAAACCATCTGGAGTAGCTGGAGTGTGTGTGCCTGTGCTCTCTAATGTACACCCACACAGAAGGCTAGATGAGAACGCTATCACTTCCCTGGTTTTGTAAGGGTAAATATGTCATGGGTATGAGGTGGTCTAATATTCAGGTGCTGGAGTTATGAAGGACTTTCCCTCTGTCTTGCGATAGCATTCTCTCTGACCTTCAGCCCGAGCAAGCATACTTTTTCCATGTTTAATTTGTTTTCTTAGCCTTTGCACAAGTGCTGAGAGGGTGGAGTGGCTGGAAGAGGCTGAATATTCAGCCGATGTGGCTTATAAATAATTAACTTGGAGCAAAAGGCTTTTCATTTCCCCAGCCTCTCTGCAGGGAGAGTCTGACTCCCTGCTGGAGCTTGCGGGAGGGTGCTTTGGCTCCCTGGGACACACAGGGTCTGACAAGACCACCAGAACCCGCTGTCAATGGTTGTGTTTTTGAAGCAGCTTTGATATGAGGGTAGAAGAAGAGTGAAAAGGATTCTTTCCTCTAGTCATTCCTGCTCCTTAAAACCAAGAAAGGACTTGTACCCCTTAAACGCTAAGAGCAGAACAGGCTTTGTGGGTCTGCCACGCACATGGGCTGGTTCAGGTATTAGATCAGCTTCTGTGATGTGTTGGTCACATGAGTGATACTGGTAAATTCTGCAAGGAGAACAGCAAAAATGACATGATGATCCTATGTTCCTGAGACCAAATAGCAGTGAGGAAGGATGGCAAGTCTCCCTGTGCAGGCGTGGCTGGGGATGTACTGAGGGATTAGCAGAATGTGCAAAGTCAGTGTCTGGCAGGGTTAAACCATGGTGTGGATGTTGTGACCCAAGAGATCACAGTAGGTTTTACCCCCTTCTGAGGACATCTCATTACTGGGTTAGAGTCTTCAGAGGGTGTAATGAGCTGTAGTTTATGCAGACTGATTCATACACATAGTAGATAGACCTTAAACACCCCTCATTTTCTCCTGTAGACAAGTCCTAAGATGACAGGGTGTGCATTGCCCACACACAGACACGTACCCTCAAGTCCGTACCCGCATGTCTAGAAAACAGCCTGATTTTGTGGAAGTGGCTCATTCTGGAGTACTGGGTCATAAGAGAATAAATTAAGAACTAAAAACTGCAAGTGTGTGAACATTTCCAAACTGGTTATTTTCTCTCCTCTGTGCTGACTGATGGAGTCCTGATTTTAGGTTTCTCATTCTATGTGAAGATTCCCAGACCTGACTGGGATGGGCTCTGCCTTGCACAAGTCAAGTGAGCCCTCAGCTGGTTTGTAACCATCAAGTTGCAGCAAGGGGATGAGTTTTCAATACCTGCCTTTTGCAGCACTGCTCAGCCTTCTTGGGCCCTTCCCCATGGGGAAACAATTATGGAAATGACATATTTGAAACAAATGTTGGGAAATATTTGCGGAAAACCCTGCTGAAGTTCTTATTTTTTGTTGTATGCTTGTTCAGAGCCATTCCTGGCCAAGAAACAAGCAGCAGCATACTACTGCCCAGTTAAAGCTCCAAACTGGTGTTTTATATCAGGACTGCAAATCAGGTGAGTTTGCAAGGCAACGCACAGGGTGAATAAGGCCTCCAAAACCCATCCTTTTTTAAACAAAAAAAAGGAATTCCCTGTCTGGTCACAGACAATTCATGAACAAAGAGGAACTGGCTTGCATTAATCACTGCTTGTTTGCCCAGCGGTTGCTGTCAGGTGAGCTGTAGTAAAGCGCTAAGCAGAGCTTGACAAGCAGCAGCAAATGAAAGCTAGTGTTTCCTGGCAGGAACAGCTTTCTTTTTCAGTGAAATTGCTCTTGCCAAGGTGAGACAATAATATTTCTGTGTTCACAAACAAAATGAAACCGTTCTGCACCTTAGGCCATGGGTAAACAACCTCCTCTGAATCTGCTATGCTTTTTAAAGACACAACCTGTCTTGTTTGCTCAGCCCTGCCTGTCCCACAAAGGTCTATCTCCAGCATCACTGCCAGGGGAAGGGTTCACATAGCATCCTTGCCTCCCCTAGAGGCAAATTTGACGCTGTCTATGGCTTTTGCAAACACTTGAAAACCTGGTCCTCAACTGGTACCCATTAGAGTTACCCCAATTAGCTTTTATCTGCTGCCAACCTGGATATTTGTCAGAGGCAGCAGCACTAGGGTTGCAGTCATCTTCCTCCCTAACTCCTGCCCTCTCTGTGTCTCTGTTTTTCTTCTTGGGACTCAAAGAGGTTTGGCAACTTTAAGGAGTGTTTGTTTTTGTGAGTCTTATTCTTCTAAGCTTTGTTCTCAGCCTTTGAGAGCATCAGTCTAGCAACCACAAAGTAAAAAAAAATCAGTCAATACTATCAGAGGAGCAAGCTTAGAAACTTCTGGGATTCCTTTCTTTTGATGTTATGGACTTTTTCCCCATAACCTTGCCTTCATGTATCTGTTTGTCCTACACCAGGGATGTAGGCTGACTACTGTCAGTAGTGGGAGTACATCAGCTCTCTTGGGCAAAGGAAAATCTTTGTCTTAAAATAAGTGACAATTGTGTGAACTGTCTTTAGAAGAAAAGTATGAAAGACAGCTGCCACACAGAGTGTTTTAACCTTTTTTGCTTTCCTGGTGCATTAGTCCAGGTTGCTCTTTTAGCAAATGCTCTTGTTTGAAGTTGAATAGATAAGTGTATGAGATTGCTGATGCTAGGGGTAGCAGGGAAGAGTAAAGATAAAACCAGAGTTAATAAGCAGAGGCAAGCATTTTTGCCTGTGCTGTTTGTATCGGCATATGTCAGTGCTGATTTAGACCATGGAGAGAGTTTCACTTTGCTAGCTCTTGTGGTGGCTTTGGAGGTTACCAGCGCTGTAGCTTCGACCACAAAGTGGTTTGTGCAGGATTCTGACAAAATCTACTCATTTTATTCAGTTCATCTGTGGTTTAAATGGGCCTGTGATTTTTAATTCCTCTGCAAAAGTGGAAGGGGTGAACTTCAGCACTGCCAGGGCTGAGATACAGTGACCTGAGACCAACCAATTGGAGCAGACAGCAAAGAAGGGTCATCCTCCTAAACTAGCTGTCAAAAGGATGTCTGTATCCCTGGAAGCAAAGCTCTCCCAGCACAGGTAGCCATCAGCTCCTGTAAAGCAAAGCAGCATGTGGTCATCCTGCAGCGTGTGCTGTGGCCACATGGGGAGGGTCTGCTGTGCCTGTGCTGGGTATGAACCAGCACAAGAAACTGCACCTGTCACAACACAAATGTGGTATGTGTCACTGGCTACATGTTGATGGCTCTGCTGCATGCACCAGGTACCTGATTCTGCTTTCCTGGAGCTAAAATGTTGCAGATCTGAGTCCCCCATCAGCTTGAAACCTGCCACGTGTATTTTAATCACCCTTAGTTCTTTAATCACCCTTAGTTCTCCTGTCCCCCCGAAAGCTGTTCCTGACTGCAGGTATGAAAAAGGTCAGCAACACTCAGGTTTGCTTCATTAGCTGACTGGAAACTTTGTTTTGTGGGACTTTCAGAAAGGATGTGTACAACATGACCTTCTTTTCCTGGTAAGATCTCAAGGTACTTGGTCTTGCAAAAATAATATTCTTACGTTGGAAAGAGACATGCTAATTTATGTGTAGGTTTCTAAAATTATGTCATTTAGGCCTTTCCTCTTTCTGAGAGGTTGATTCAGGTAGGCTCACAAGAAAACTTGGCTTTCTAAGCAGGGGAAGACCATACAGTATATCAGTGAAACTTTTGAGGTCTGCATTTCACTTCCAAACACCTTTTCTGTTTTGATTCAAAGATTTTTCAAGCACAAGAAGCCCTTGCAACATTATCTCATCTGAATTACTGATAGTAAAAGATGCAGCAGTGCCCTGAAATAATTTTTGCTAGAATTACAGTATCTCATGTAAAAGAAAATCATCTGAGTTTAATACAAAAATTGCCCACACGGGAGAATGTGAACTGCAAGATTGGAAGGATTTTTGCAGTAGCTAATGAGGGCTCAAAAGCATGAGTGACTTACTGGGGCTTAAAAAAATATCACTGAGCATCAGGTGAGTAGCTGACAGGTTATATTACAGCCATTGTAAGGAAAAATGTGTTTGCTTAAATCTCAGGAAAGGGATGTTAAACTAAGAGGTTTCCTTAGCCATTTGCAGTCTCCTAATCCATCACCCCAGCTCAACCCATCACCTCAGCAAGTGGTTATGTGTAAATCGTAGTATCTTCCTCACAGTGACTTCATTGGTGCTTTTTTCTAGTTGAAACTTGCCTAGCTTCAGCTTCCTCCATCAGATTTATGCTGCTATTTGCTAGACCAAATATTCCATTACAGACGTTTTGGTCCTTGTAAACTATGATCTAGTCATCCTCTAATCAAATACTTGATTGAAGTCCTGGCATCTGTTACTACAAAGCATGTTTCCCAAACCTTTATATCAGTTTCTTCTCTGAATCACAAACATCTCCCTGGAGCATCTGTCCCTCTGGCTGGACGGAATTTTCTAATAAGATGCGTATGATTGTTTGTATCCAGAAAGTAGTGCAGCAGTAGAATAGGGCTGATGCATGTAATATAACAAAGAATACCTCATGCCTGCAGACCTATACCAAAAAAATGTTAATGGCCATGTCCAGCCTGATGTCCTTGAAATCTGGTCCTTACTTGACTTAGTTTGCTGTGCATCAATAGACCAGGACAAAACAGACTTATCAAACTGCAGGACTGGGCTTCTGTCTGAAAGATCCACCTTTTCCCATCTTTCTTTTCCTTTTCTTCTTCATTTATTTCTGTGTTCCAGTGAAGACTTGCATGTTTTGCTGCCACAATGAGATTTGACATATTAATAATTCTGCAGAAAAGAAGGCGGCCTCTCCTGTTGGAAGGCGTGCTGGAATGAGACTTGAGCAGATGGACTCTTTTTTGACATACCCTCCTTATTAATACAAAGTGATGGGAATAAAGGATGATGCTTCACTGGAGAAGTCAAGCTTGAAGATAATTTAGTATATTAGGGATGCTCCGTCTGGAAACCCTCGACTTTTTGTTCCTTGTAGAAAGACACTGGAATAGCTTGGAATGACAGGAGCCACTTTGCAGTCACTCAGCTGACCTGCAGACGCTCAGGAACAATTGCTTTGCTTTGCAAAGTTTCTTACAATCATAAAATCTGCTAGGAGAAAGCAGTCTAGCATTGCAAGCCCTACATGGATAGCATTGAAAGAAGAGGGCAGGACTGTTTTCCTGATAGTGCCACAGAAACCAACCCAAGCTCAGAGTAAATCACTTTTACATGCCTTTACTTTAAAAGGAATATTTCAGTGTGAGACTCAAGAAAAAAAAAAAAACCACAAAGAAAAGACTTCAACCTCTTCATCCTAGCCTAAAAAAACTAACAGTCATCCTTGGAGTGAGGGACTGTATTAGGTTCAGCTTTCTCCAGGCAAACAAGACAAAGAAGTATTTTCCATCTCCTCATTCAGAAATGAGTTTTGCCATTCTCAGGAGGAGATCTGGAGGGCTTAGAAGATGCAGAGGGAGGAGAGAAAACAACAGTGTGTCTCAGAAATGTGTCAGTCTTCAAGGAGAATCTCTAATGTCCTTTCTCTCAAGAAAAAAACAAGACAGAGTGAAGGCATGGAGATTTTAAGCTGTGCTGTGGCTGGTCTGTGAGGAGGTGTTCGAGATGATCGGCTGCAGTCTGCCCAGAGCTCAGCCTTCACTGCCTGTTACCACAACTTCAAAGGCACGATTATACTGCAGGAGGCACTCTGAAAGGAAAGTGACAGCAATTAATACAAATTTAGTGAAATACAGAGAAAAATTGAAGGCATAGGATTGTGGCGAGTTGTCTGTTGATGTGTGGGTACCGAGGAGAGGCTTCTGCTGTCTATGGTGTTCCCATGGGCTGGGATTATGTCCCAGAAGGAGCAATTTTACCCATTGTCATCAGCGTGGGGAGAGAAGACAGAAGTTTAGGAGGGTGAGGCAGTAAAAGGTGAAGGGTGAAAGGAGACGTGCAGGGAACCAAGTGATGCTAGGAGATTTGAGGAGGGTCATGGACAAAAGAAAGAGGCTTTCCCTACTCTGTCTGACAGGTGTCTGCACTACCCACTCAATGTCTTGCCTCCTTATGGTGTTCAGGGTATAAATAAGGAGCTGGCTCATTCCTGGGGACTTTCTTTACAAGGCAAATCCTTCTTGGACCAGTTAATCAAGATAGATTCATGAGGCCCATTTCAAGTCATCAGTCTTCCTACATTATGCATTTCCTTTCATGATTGAGCCCACAAGCAGTGGAGAGGAATATAAATGTTTGACTTACTGACACTTCTCCCAGCAACCAAGGCAGCAAATGGGACAGTAAAACAACCTTTGACTGAAAAACATTTTCGGTTTAAGAAGAACGTAAAGAACAGATGCAGTAAGGAAAACACAATGAGGAATAAAACCCTTCCCAGTACTGTTCTGTTTTCTGTTTGAAGGCACTAAGGTCTGTAGCAGCTGTCAGTATTATTTACTAGCAGCAGGACATCTGCATGTAATCTCTTTGTGAGTTTTGTTAATGCAGAGAGAACAGTCCATGGTATGGGTTAAAGAGCAAGATTTCCCCCCTTGAACTGAGTCTGGCTCTTGCTCGTACTCTGTGAGTCAGAGCAGGCGTGGAGGAGGGAGGCTGTCTCAGCCCATCAGCACAAAGGGGACCAGATTTTTGTGGTCAGCTTGCTAGTACGATGGCATTCAGAGAAAGCCGGGCATATTCCAGGCATACACAAGACAGAAGGTCATATTCTTTGGTTTGCTGAGGTGATTTTGTGAAGGGAATTTAAATCAGAGGGACACCTAATCTGATGGTAGCACAGGGGGTGGGCTGGCTGATGCCATGTCCCGTCTAGACTGGTTTTGATGGCTCCCAGAGAGAACTGCACCTGCAGAAGTACTGTCTCCCAGGAGTAGCTACATCCTGGACAATGATGCTGTCGGGGCCCCTGGGGAGCTCAATATTCCCTCTGGTTTGTGCTATGCCTGCTTTCCGAAGGGTGCTGACACAGAGCCTGGGCTAGGCCATAAGTTCCAGTATATTTTTTTTTTCCAGGGACACTGACAGTGTGTGTTGGGAGGTGAAGGCAGATACCTGCATGTCCTACAGATAAATCCGAAGGGTTCAGGTCTAAAGAGCCTGAAGAATGTCACGTACCAGTAAATTCCAGGGGCTGAACTCATTTCCCTGAACAGCCTACTGTGCTCCAGATGTGGCAGAAGTGTGGAGCTTCTTCCAGTATTCACTAGCAAACATTCAAAGGTTTCAAAACTGTTCAACCACTCCATGGGACAACAGAGGTCCCACAGAGTTCCTGTGCTGTTCGCTTCTTGCTGTGCCTGGTTGGATGGCAATGGGGAGAAAATCTGTGCTGGTTCTTTCCCAGACTGTTTAATACTAAACATGTTGCTGCAAAAATATGTCTGCTGTCCCTCAGTAGTGGGCTACAGTCTTTCCTTAGTAATTTTTTAAGAATTTAACTTCTGTTTTCCAAATACAACCAACTGAAATCTAAATAAAGGATCTCCTTCCTTTGCAACATGTGGCTATAGTTAGTGCAACATGACAAATGATTGATGGCTCCTTTCCTTGCAAGTATTGCAATTCTCCTGTTTCCTACAAGCCCTGACTGATATTCCAGATGGGCAGATAAGCAAGTTTAATTCTTGATGGTACTTTATCAATAAAAGCATTTTCAAGAGACACTTTCCATAATATATGATATTTTTCTTGATTGTATGATAGTCAGTAAGAATTTACCTCCTCTGGGAATTATTCTCTAAAATATCTGACCTCTGGCATTCCTGATTCATTGGCTGGTATGTCACCAAGACCTGCTCTGGGCAGATTTCTGTGGTGCAGTGATTAAAATTTCTCTGCAATTAGGATAATACCTACATTGACCTTGAACTGGGGCATGTATTGGAAGGATAACAGGTGAAATGAGTTATTTCAGCAGCTGATAATAGCCAAAATACAAACACACATTCAAGGTTAATGACGTCCTCTCTGGTTCCAACTGGCTTAAACAACTGGAAAATTTTCAGATGTCTCCATGCTTTTTTTAAAGAACCTGAATTGTGTTAAAAATCAGTGGGGGAAAAATAGTGTATTCTTTGGAAGAAATAAGTCTTTTTACCTGTTTAGTTTATTTAAAATTTTATGTAAGACTAAACCTAATGAATGTTGTTGAATACTTACTTCATTTCAGAATGTTTTGATTTGGGGAAAGCCACAGAAGACAGTATTTTCAACTGCTACTGTCTCATCACTGGCATCATAATCATCTTTTTTGACTTTTCCTATTTCAATCTGCTGGTTGAGGGGGCTAAATACACCAGACATCTTACTCATAGTCTGTTGTGAACTTGGAGTTTTCTTAATGCCTTTGTAGGCCTTCCAAGGAGGAGCTGGTGGCACAAACTTCAAGTTGCTGTGTGGTAGTTTCTTTTGACAGATCTTTTTCCCCCGAGTACCTCCCAGGAGCAAAATGTCACTGTAATTTAGTCCTAGACATGAATAACCAGTTGGCAACCTGTGAGGTCCCTCTTACTGAACCTTAGGAGCTCTGCATGTCAAAAAACACTTGGCCTGAAATGCATTAAGATGTCAAAGACAATTATCCTGCTACATTTCTTATTCATTAATCACAGCTCCAGTTTTCTGAAACCCCTACGCTAGCAATTACAAACAAGATTGATGTAGGATTAACCAGCATTCTGAGGAATACATACACACAAAGTATAACTTTTTTTTTAAACGAAATGACTGCACTTTGAAACAAAACAAATCATCTATTTAGAGCTTCTGTACACCTTTATCCAATCCTCAGCTTTCAGTGGATGCCAAATTGCTTACAAAAAGCTCTTAAAAAAAAGTGTCAAAGTCTTTAAAGACATTTTTGAGTCACTTATGACTCCCTTGGTCTAATGCTGATGTAAGAGGGCAATTTAGTATTTTTCTTGCAAGCTATCTGTTCCCAAAACAGATTTACACCAAATGGTTTGATCCTGACCTTGGAAGTTAATAAGCCAATTGGCTCCCTCAGCCTGTGCACAGGGAGCACCATTTTGGGAACCTGACTGGTGTCTCCTGGGCATAAGGTGGTTTGACTTTTTTAACTTCCACCATCGTCATATGTTTGAGAGCAAACAAGGAAGAGAAACCCAGTGGTAAGTTTAAAAGGGGCCTGTGGAGAATGTGCACAAGCAGTATAAGGTGGAAGGCAGAGGGAAGGAAGAGCCTGAACTAGCTCTTCTGTTACTCAAGTGATTGCATTGTGCATAATCCTCTCATTTCTTTTCCTTTATGCATTATAGTTGTTAATGGTACTAGGGGAAATAATTGACTTTTTCTCTTGTGCTTGTATTTCAAAAGGAAAAACACTAGACTTCAGCCTGTCCCACACACAGCAACCCAAGCAGGAGGGCAGGGGCTCTGTTCAAGCACCTGCTTTGTGCAAGGAGTCACAGCAGACAGTTTTACATAATAGTACTGCTGAAGAGATGGGATCAAAGCTGGGAGACTGAAAAGGACCACTTCTCTGCGTTGCTTACAGTGTCTCTCTAAGGGGTTTTTGCACCTGACTCAACGGAAATGACTAATTCCACAACAGCATATGAAACACACATATTAACATACTTGTGTTCATCATATGTAGTAGGCAAGAAGTAGAGGAGAACAACAGAGAAGTGAATGAGATGTATTTCATTAGTAATCTGAAGTCCAAAAAACTACTTTTTTCCCTCCCAAATTGGCAAATCCTATAAAGTGACTTTTTTTTTAGATAGACTTCTTTGACAAACTGACCAACCACTTACTTCCTGATCTGCTTAAAGTTCATTCTTTAGGATTTGTTTTTCCCTTCAATTGTGATTGATATCCATTGGTGACTGAATGCATGAAAGTTACAGCTGGGTGAATATTTTTTTTCCAATATTTTTGAGAATTTGATTAGTTTAATCCAAACATTATTCAGGATATACTTTTCCATTATTCTGCTAGCTCTCTTGCGAATGAGTTGTTGTTAATGTTGTTAATATGAGCTTGTGAGAAAGGCAAGTTTGTCCCATGGTCAGGGAAGTGGTGCCTTTCTTGAATTTGGCATTACCTCACACAGAGAACAGATTTTTCCTAAGCTGGCTGACGTATTCCTAGATAGGCAGGATTCCTCCTACCAGAGATGTGTTCCTCTGAAGAGCTCCTGTTTCTCTCCTGCACTAGGGATTCATGGATATTGACCTGACCAAATTCAAGGAGAGTGGAGCCAATGTAACTGGTTTCCAGTTGGTGAATTACACGGATGCTGTTCCTGCCAGGATCATGCAGCAGTGGAGGAATAACGATGCCAGGGAGCATCCTCGTGTGGACTGGAAGAGGCCAAAGGCAAGTGGTGTAAAAAGTCATTTTATTTAGGGTCCATCTGGCTGAGTTCAAGTTATGCTTTGTGATCACAGAGAGCTCTTTAATCTTGCTCTGAAAACTTGTCACTTAATAGAATTATGAACAATGTCTGTTGTAGGTGCCTCAACATTGTCTAAATGTTACAAGGCAGTAGTTGCTGCCTGCTAAGTACACAAGTTGATGTATTCACTTGGCCTCCCAGTTTTTACCTTTCTCAAAGCTAAGGATCAGACATCTCATAATGTTCAGTATATAAAAAAGAAAAAGCCTCATCAACTCCTTAACCTTTTACTTGTTTACTACCTATCCAGTGATAATAAAGTCCTTTCTGAGGATTTTAAATTATGATGTATGATAGAGGGGAAATGTATTTGTAATTCCTAACACAGAAGAACATGAAGCTGTTGAAGAGTGGGTGGAGGGTGGGGTTTTTCTAACATTTGAAAACAAATACACTTGTGACAAATGCTCAGCAATAGAAATGTCAACTTTGGGATAATTTGTTTAAGAAAGTTACAAACAAATAAACTGGGAAGTGATCATAGGGAAAGGAATTAACTCTAATAGTTACCATTCATGACAGGAGTTTTATACTGTCTTCTTTATGAATTTCTGCTGGAATAAAGTCATCTTTTTCAGAATTTTTGCATGTTGCAGTAGAGTTTTCTGGTCTCCATCTGTGACCATAAAGAGTCACTTTTTGCTTGAATTCATACATCTCATGTTTACAATGTAGATTATAATCCTTAAAAGTTCAGGTGAATGATTATAATTAAATGTGAAGACTTGGATAACAAGTGAAGATCTTAAGGCTGAGCCCTCTTCAGGGTGTGCAGTCTGAGTCTGCATTAGGAGCTACTGCTTCACTCTCCCATCCTCTGAGAGAGAAGGCACCAGCTTTCACAAGTCAACAGGACAGTGATGATTACAGGGAGCAACAGGCTGTTGAAGTTCACGAATGGACAGATGAGAACAGGACAAATAATCCAAAAAGTTGACATTAGGCAAACCAGTGGAGCACACTTGAGCTCAGCTCCCCCTAATTGGCAATGTACAACTCCTTTTCTCTTTCTAGTACACGTCAGCCCTAACATACGACGGGGTCCGGGTGATGGCCGAGGCGTTTCAGAATCTCCGGAGGCAGCGGATCGACATCTCCCGACGTGGCAATGCTGGGGATTGCCTTGCCAACCCAGCTGTGCCCTGGGGACAAGGCATCGACATTCAGAGAGCACTGCAACAGGTTTGAAACCCAAAAAATGTGTGTACTGCAAGGACACCTGAACTTGGGGAAAGAGGGGTGATTAGCAGCACAAACAAATCATTTGGAATGAGGAACTGATCCTTCCAGATTAGAGCAAGGTCTCCCAAATAGTTCAGGGGTGCATCCAGCAAACTGCCTTTCCTCACACTATCTGAGGTGTCCTTGCCTTCTCTAATTCCTGTTGAAGTTCTGGGATGTAAAAGCAAAAATATTACACCATAAAATCACGGGTCCCTATTTTTATCTCCCCACCCCCAAGAGAGAGACCTGCTCAGACCATATTGTTTATAGATCCTTTGACTCTGTGAACTCGGCTTCAATTCCAGACTGCTAATGAAGCTTGAAACCATGTGAATTTTGCCTTACGTGTTTGCTGTCATCAAAATGTACTCACAGCCCAGATTACAGAATGTTTCATACTGTGAGGATTGGTAAAAATCTTAATGACAGCCATTTAGATGGTTTATTCCTTAAATCTGATAATCTTGCTTTTTCATTCCGCATAAAAATTCAAATCATTAAGTATGCAAAAATACTGCATGAAACTTACAACAAGAGAGAAAAATAATACACTCTTATCAAAAACTTAGGTAGAATATTTCAAAATTTCATTACATTTCAAGACTGATAGTAATTTCTAACACTTTTCTTTTTTTATATAAAAATAGATTCCTTCTAAATACTGTTAGCTCAATGCTATCTAAGTATAGCTTATCCTTTATCCCATCTTCTTCCTCAACTGTGAAGGAGGCAAGAGCAAAACATTTGTTTTATTTGCACCATATGTAAATTTATCCAAGTATTTTGGTTTGTTCTTACCTTACTGGTAGACAACAATTCCTTTAAAACCAAATCTTGTACCTGATTTTATTTCCCGCATACAATTTGTTCCCAAGGTTGCCATTGACTTTCTGTGTGACCTTGAGCAGATCACTGCTGTAGTTTCTCCAAACCCTTATAATGAAATCAGCCTCTCTGGTGCATTAGGGAGATCTGTTATCTAATAAACATGAAATACTTGGAAGGTTTTTGATGAGCAATGGGTCCTCGAACATTTTCCTTTATTGATTTTGTGAGAATATGGTATCAAAATTAGACAACTGGTAAACACAATTTTATCTGTGTGTTGGAAAATCTCCTCTAAATTTTCCTCCTCTCTTCATTAAAACAATTACAGAAGTCTTGATTTTCAATTACAGTGATTTGGGATAAAGAACATTTGTTTCTTTACCATTGAAAAATTATAATTCTCAAAAGGTTTAACCAGTTCAGTTATAATGGTCAAAATAAAAGTCTGTGAAACATGCAGAGGAAGAAGTCTCCTGGGGAAATTTTAACTATGAATTTAATAATTATCCAGCATTTGGTATTGTAGCAAGAAAGAGGCAGATGGAAATAGAAGAACTTATGATTAGATTGAAGGTTTGAGTTATCCTTTCTATAAAGACTCACAATTAGGGCAATTCTTACAGCTATTCACAGTGCGCTTTCTCTTCACCTCTCATTTACTAATGCCTAAAAATTTATAAGCTGTTTAAAAGCAAAAGCCTTCTCTACTTATTTCCACTCAAATATCTGGGATAAGCTCCTGAATTGCCTTATTTCTGTTCAGTGTAGGAAGAAGTCATGGATGACAGAAGCAAAGATGAAAAGCAATTTGAAACATTCTGCAATTTTTCAAAACCACAAATCTAACACATTTCAGGAAAGTGTACATTTATTAAAGAGAATTACTCTTTTTTTTCCCCCCAGGAAAATACTCTCAAAATATTTCTTTAAACCAATACACTGAGGTTTTAGCCGTACTTTAAAAAGATTATGATAATTTTTGACAGACTTTTTTTGTTAGCGTTATTAAGTTACCACATACCCAGGTAGCTATTCCCGACGTGCTGACTAACTCTGTAAACCAGAAGGCTGCATCCCTTTCCTCCAGCTTTTCCAGCAAAGAGCCACATGTCAATGTCTTCAATGCAAACATGTTTGAATGTTCTGTGTTTCCAATTGACTTTACTGGTGCTCAGCACTGTTGAAATCAGTCTTCACTATGTTTTGTGGTGATACAGGGGGTCTCAGAGCATGGTAAATGATGGAAGAGTTGTGCTGCAGCCTCCAGTGTGAGTAGGAGAGATCCATTTTGCTGTTTAAGTGCCGTGTGGATATCACAGAACTAAGATTTTATTCAGATGGAAGAAGCTCATGCTGTACACCTGCTTTTAGTTCATGTAAAGATAACGAGTGTGAGCACCTGTAACCTGATCTTTAGAGTTTGTCAGGACATGCACAGAAACCAAAGAGGCCATGAAAACAGCAGGCATGGGAGTGCTTAAGACAACGGTGCTTTTCTTGTGCATCTCTTTCATGGCTGTGTTGTGTCTTGTGACAATGAAAAAGCGCGTTTCTCCAAATGTCACCAGGAACACCTCTTGACTTGAATGAGCTGCAGAAAATACGGGCAGGTGACAAACTTTTGTGATAACAGCTGGAAAACAAACACGCTTTAAGCAGATTAACAACAGATTTTCTCCAGAACGATACACCCTAGATTCTTCATCATGGGTCTTTATTCTGAGGATCTCAGAGTACTTAAAAAGGCAGCTAAATACCTGTTCCCATTTTGTGTGTGGGAAGACTTCTAGTTGCAGAGACAACAAATTTTTCCAAAGCAAGTGGGAAGTCTGAAAACATAATTTCCAATCTGATAGCATGAGTGACCACATGACATCTACCGTGACCCAGACTTGCACTCCTTTTCCCGTGTTCCTAGCCCTCAATGCCCAACTCCCATGCACCATACGTGACTCTAGTTAGAGGCACTTTCCCATGTCAGGCTGGGCACTTTTGCAACAAGTAAAATGGCCACACTGAGAGAAGAAGTTCAAGATGTGGGATGTGATGCCCGAGCAGCACTCTTCAGCTTGGCACTGTTATTGGCAGAGATTTAAGATTCAGAGTTTCCTATGAAAATCTCATTTACAATACTAAACTGTCAAGTTTTTATTAGACTGGTGCAGAGGTAATTAAATTTTCTTGTTAACTGATAGACTCCTCTCTACTGAAAAGTGGCAGCTGGGAGCTGCAGCTGTAGTTTCAGATTTTCCCCAAATACAGTCTCTGATTTGGACTGACAAATCCTTTACTGAAATCTGACTCCAGGTCAGATTTAGAAAACATGAACAAACACAAAAGCCAAGGAGTTCAGAGCTGATTTAGCTCACTGACGCATCCCAAGAGGTGATGGGCTTACACATATGATCTATTTTTTATGCATTGCTGAGCTCAGTAATAGACCACTAAGTTTTAAGAAAAAGTGTTTATAAAAGTAAGAGTAAATTGAGATAAAAGCATACATATGGCCAGGCTCACAGGAGAGAATGGACCTGAGCTAGAGTCCAGTGTCAGATAAATGAGAAGCGTGACTGTACCCTCTGTCCTTCCTTCCCTCGCCTCTTACTGCTGTCAAATCATGTGGGATGTGGACCAATTTTCTCTCCTTATTGCATGTTTATGTCTTTAAGGTCCATTTTGAGGGATTGTCTGGCAACGTTCAGTTCAATGAGAAGGGGCGGAGGACCAACTACACCCTCCATGTGATTGAGATGAAACACGATGGAGTCAGAAAGGTAAAGCAGAGGGTGACCTGAGGTCCTCTGTCGAGTACCAGCCTGACCCTGCTTGGATGACCCTGCTACTGTATCTTGGCTAATATTTCAAAGAGATATCAATGTGATATCCTGGTTTTGTATTCGGCAGATTGGCTACTGGAATGAAGATGAGAAGCTGGTTCCAACAGCTGTAGATACTCAAAGCGGCAATGAGTCCACAAGCCTCCAGAACAGGACTTACATAGTCACAACTATCCTAGTAAGTGGCATGACTTCTATCCCAGCTCTCCCTCTCCTTCATCTCCCTGGTGTGCAGACTCCCTCTTCTCCTTGTGTGCCCTCCTTTATACTATATCATTTTTATAATAGCAATAACAATAATAATAATAACAGTGCTTACCGTTTCCTGCTGGGTCCATAAAGATATCTGAAAATTGCTGTGGGTAATTAAATAGGTATTTAAGAGCTCTCATGCTTAAGTGTTGAAAATACAAAAGATTATGACAAGATAGTAGAGGCATCAGCATAGGTAAATTAGGAACATTATACCTGTGCTTTGTATTTAGCCCACAGGATGGGGGCTGTAATTTTGGGGAGGATAAGCTTTATTGTGCAGAGAGGCTGAATCATAGCTTTAAAAAACAAATCTCCACTATAATCACGAAGAAATAATAGGTACCCCATAATGTATGGTATCATGTGTTGTGTCATCGTATATACTTACCCTGCTGAAACGTGAAATTGTACTAACTTGTTTGTTGAATGCTTACTATGAGTCTACAGAAAAGACAATATCCAAACTGAGTTAAACATCTTAAGGCTCTCTCCAGTCCAGATTTGATTCTGCCTGTGCCCACACAGGCAGTCATGCCTTTAAAAATTCAGAGCTCAAATGCACTAAATATTCCTTGCAGAACTGTACTGAAAAATTTGTTGCTCAAATTCCTCCAGCTACTCCATTCCCCTCAGGTCCATCGTTGCACGGGCTGCACACAGATTCTGCATGAGTAAATAGGAGATGCCACAGTAAAAATCACACTTCATGCTTTATAAAATAGGCCTGCTCTGTGTTGACTGTACCCTCTGGTGTGGGAATACAAAGCTAGAGCTTTGTAAGAGGACCAGAAACTGCACACTGGGCTCTACTCTGAGCCCCTGATATGCATCTCTAGAATGTGGAGCATGACTCAATACTGGTCTTCTCTGTGCCAGGAAGACCCATATGTGATGCTCAAGAAGAACGCCAACCAGTTTGAAGGCAATGAGAGATACGAAGGCTACTGTGTGGAGCTTGCTGCTGAGATTGCAAAGCATGTTGGCTACCACTACAGACTGGAGATTGTCAGAGATGGGAAGTATGGAGCCCGGGACCCTGACACCAAAACGTGGAACGGCATGGTGGGAGAACTTGTTTATGGGGTAAGTTTCCAGCCTTATCCATTGTCTTCAGCTCTGAGTACACATTCGAGCCCTAAAGTATAAAGGAGCCCTGCCTTCTGTCAGTCTGAGGTGTCTTGAGGACTGCAGCTCTGATAATGCAAATAATCAACCCAAGTAAAACATTTTAATTTAGGGAGAGACAGCACGTCTTGTGCCTATGGAAATGTCAAAACGTTTCCTTATAGTTCCAAGATTCTTTCTCTTTCCATTTTTGGAAGAACAACTATTGAAAGGTCAAAATTTCCCATGGGTAGAATCTTCAAATTTTACTCTATTTATATTTGCATGATAATGGCAGGATGAAAGAAGGGTGAGATTTTCAACACTCAGCACATGACTGGTGAACAGTAGTACTAGAGTCTTTTCTGTCTAGTTGCTGATTTTCGTCATCTCAGGTATAGACCTGCTCCCTGTGCTTCTAAACCTGGTTCAGTTTGGTAGTTCACAATCTGTGGTGTTTAGGTCATCCTTCAGAGGGGTCTAATTTTCCATTTAAAAAGGGAAATTAGTGTAGGAAGCATCAGTGCTGAGTCTCTGTGTCACTGTGTTGGAGTACAGGATGATCTGTCTCCTGGTAGTAGCTGCACGGTATGTGCCAACAGCCATTTCAATGCATTTCCCTATCCGTTTTCAAGACGGATTGTAAAATAAGTGGAGAGTGCACATCAGTGTCACTGAAACATTTTTCCTCTTCTCCTGCATCAGTTATGCAATCAAAAAACAGTTCCTGATGGAAGTAAATACCCTGGCATCCTCTTTTCAGGTGATTGGCCTTTTCTTGCCTCTTTTGATGTCTAGATGATAGAGGTCTTTTAGCAAAAATCATCTGCATCAGACTGTGACATCAGTGGATAAATCCGACAAGGAGAGCTAGGTGGCTGCAGAAAGAAAATGCTGTGATTTCAAAACAGAACTGGTAATCAGTAGTGATAAAATGGAAATAATCCACCAACATCATGGACTGCTCCTTTTTAACATTTCTCTTGTCATTGGTTTTGTCTGATTTGTGCTGAGATAGCAAGGGTAAAGAGAGATTAAAGGAATATAAGTTGGAGTTAGTAGATATATATTTATCACCAGGATGCAAGTCTCTTCTCTCTCTCTCCATTTCAGAGGGCGGATGTGGCTGTGGCACCATTAACCATCACTCTGGTTCGAGAAGAAGTTATAGACTTTTCCAAACCATTCATGAGCTTAGGTATCTCTATCATGATAAAAAAACCTCAGAAGTCCAAACCGGGAGTTTTTTCTTTTCTGGATCCTTTGGCGTATGAGATATGGATGTGCATTGTTTTTGCCTACATTGGAGTGAGCGTTGTCCTCTTCCTGGTGAGTCGCTTCAGCCCTTACGAGTGGCACACTGAGGAATTTGAGGAAGGACGGGACCAGCCAGCCAATGACCAGACGAATGAGTTTGGGATATTCAACAGCCTCTGGTTCTCCCTAGGAGCTTTCATGCAGCAAGGATGCGATATTTCTCCAAGGTGGGTTGCTTTCCCCCATGAACCTCCTTCCACTTCCCATGGTTTAATCTTTCTCCATGCTTTGGAGCTGAAAAGTTTCTTCTCTCACCTTCCTTCCTAAACCAGAGTGTGATTTAGTGAATCAGTTACAGAAATGATCCAAGAGTTAACAGGTCTCACAGCCAAAAACTTGAGTCCTCAAACCTGGGACTATAAAAATGCTGTTCTGAATTTGTATTGATGAGTTCTTTTGAGGGAATTTACAGATATGCAAACAAGATTTTCTGAAGCCACTCAATTGCAATTGGTTTTTATCTGTCACTTATTTTGCTGATGTTAGAAATAAGATCATTCTAAGCACTATAGGGAAGCTATGAAATTCCAGTTATGTAAGGAGAAATAATACAGTAAGTGCCCAGTGAGGGGTTATATGGTCTATGCCAGAGATTATGGAGCATGCTGAGTGACTTTAATTATTATTGGCCTTTAGAAAGGTCAGAGAAGGACTAAGTTTTCTTTCTGGTTCTCATTTCAGATAATAGTTCAGTAGCACCCAGGGTTAAAAGTGTTCCTAAAGACACCTTTAGTGGCAACATTTATCGTCTATATAAATTAATGACTTTTGTGATTACTTTTAGATAATCTTTCTTGGAAAAGCTGTCACAATATAAGATGGCTGGGAAACTGCATGAAATGCAGAACATGTAAGTCTGTGATAGAGACACAGACAGAGACTTATTTGTAAATAGCGTCTGAGAATACCTCATTCATTTTTAAGAGCTGTATTCCCATAACTCTTATGACAGAGATTTTGCCTACTGCAGGAGCCCGTGATACACATATCTGCTCAATGCCTCGTTCATGCAAAGGTGTTTGAAAAGAAAAGAATTAATAACATTGAAACCAAATAGCTGCAAGTGTACCTCTGATTGATTTTCTTACATGTTTGCACAAGTTGTACATCCAATAAGTAATGTCTCTAATAGCTGAGGGACCTTTCTTGTCATATGAGTGTATTCACAGGAGGCAGGATCAGAGGTGAGCCAGGGGATAAGGTTTTTGACACCCCCAGAGTATTGTGTCCTGGGTAGATGTACTTAGGGATTATGAGGTTGAAAAAGAGTTAACAAACAGTGGCTTGAGATGTGGATTATATGACCTACCACTCCCAGGCGGTCTGCTCTGGATGTTAGTTGCTGCTAGATTCTTCAGAACACTGCTGTTATTCACTCTTTCTAAGGCTCTGAGAGGGGTTCTTTTTTCCAGTTTAGGCCAAATATCTTTTTTTGCTAGGTTTGACTCAAACTAGAGGTACTGTCAATCACGAGAATGAATTTACAGGCGCTATATACGTTTTCTGCATTTACATGCCACGATGACATCTGAAGTGATATCTCTGATAAAAGAAGGCAGCAAAGAGGCGTTTTGTTTTCTATTTTCCCCATCCTTCCTTTTTGGGCTTTGTCTCCCTTCTTTTCCAGGGAAATTTCAGCAGGGATACATGTTTTGTGGGTGAAGTAAGCAGAACCTTATTTCCCACATACTGGGATGGCATCAGAGCTCAGGGAGCAAGAAAGAGCCACAAGTCCCTTGACAGGCTGAGTAAATACTGGGCAGCTCAGCCCAGCTCCCACAGGACGGAGGGGGAGCCCGGGCATCACCTTGCTTTCTATTGGGTGCCAATTTGTAGAGATACTAATGAGCTTCAGATAGCAGGGAAATAAGAGCCTGCAGGGCTCTGATAGTGACAGCTTTTATGAAAATGCTTTGTCATCTGATCATTGATTAGTAGGAGTCCAGGAGGGGCATTCAGAAAGTCTTCCACGCGTTGGGAATTTTAACTTTATTACTGTCTTGTAACACAGCCCTGTATGTTAGGATCAGGTTATTGTGATTTTCATTCTCATTGTTGTCATCATTATTCTTATTTAGGAGAGAGAGTGTTTTTCCTCTGGGGACATTTCAATAGCCAGTTTCTGTTCCAAGGAGGAACGTGGAAAGGTGAAAAGATGAGACATTGCAGAACAGCAAATTTGGAAACAGTTTTAATAAAAAGTGCTGGGGAAAGATCAGTGGCTTTGATTCGAGTAACAAGATTTGCTCTAGCTAAACAACATGGTTTGAATCACCATTTCAAAGTGTTTTTTTTATTTTGCTTTGAAGTGGGAAAATAAGAATGATTCTGTCATTGTTATCTCAGTGGTTTAACTCGATCATCCTGATAATGGAAATTACAGTTTCATTGAAACCAATACTTTCCCATGGTCCACAAGAGCATTCTCTGCCTACAAGTACTTGCAAAGAGAGAAAATTCAAAAAATTAAATAAAGGAATTATCATAGCTCTCAGTACTCTGAGTACAGCTTCTTGAGATGGTTGCAAGTGGAGGGGAACATTTCTGTGAAATGTGAAAGCAAGGAGGAAGCAGAAGAGTGAGAATTTCTGTAGGATGTTGTTGTACAGAAAGGCTCTGAGCGTGCTCCGTATTTCACATGCATTTTTCACATGAACCTAGTGCAGGATTTCTGTGACACATCACTTAGAAACGAATGCTTGGTAGAACGACATTGTGGGCAGGTGGGGATCTGCTCTATTCCAATATATTTCCTATACGGTTGCTTCTAAACTTATCACTACAATCTCTCAGCATCTCCCCAGTAATATATTAACCAACTAAAATAGCTTCTGTTATACATCTGTTCTGTCATTCTCTCCCTAGCAGAAAGGAGCAAGTGCAGGGGTGTATTTTGTTTTTGTAGAGGTTTTGGCTTGTTTATTTCAGTTTTGTTTTGGGAAGGAGTAGGGGAAATTTGTCTGGAGGGTTTTTTTTCCCCAGAGCATGTTTGTTTTAAGTGCATATGCCACTACATATTTATCATAAAGAAAAAAAAAGATCAAAACTGCAGACACATCACTCGGCACAGCGGGTGGTGAGGTTGGCAACAGCTCCTTGCACTTGTAAATGTGCATTCCTCAGTCTCAGACCAGTCCCCAGGGAGCTTCAGTTCCTCACAGATACCAAAAAAACTGCTTTTGAAGGATAGAGGTGTCCTCTTTAAGGACAGACGTACTAGCCAGAACTTTAATCAAGTTCTAAAGTATTCTGGTCATAACCTACCAGGCACTTTAAAGATACACAGTGAATGTGGTGACCTCCAGATGGTAAAGACAGAGTATAGTTGTGGGTTATGTGTTCGTAGCCTCTTCTCCTGAGGAGTAAGGTTGCTGGGTGTGCTGTGGTGTCCTTGAAGTTCTGGAGACTTCACGTCTGGGCATAGACTGGATGAGTCTGACAAAGGCCAGACAGTAACCAGCCAGGGAGAGTCCCAGCTGTAGCTGGTGGCAGCTTGTGTTGTGCCATTGAATGTTGGTACATGAGCATAAACAAGGAATCCATTCCTCCTCAGCCATAAATGGGATGACTCAATTTTACATACATAGCTCCAACAAAAGGAAGTTTGATCTCTTGGACATTTCCCACTGGAGTGTCCAGATCCCCTTCTGTGCAGTCATTGGCCAGTGGCCTCACTGGATGTGGTTCAGGCACTACCAGGTGGACTATTTGGTCTTGGTTGGGGTGAGCTGGCACCTGTTGTTGCCTTCTAAGTCTGTTCTTTCAAAGTATTGTCTGAAACAAAGCAGAACAGGGGAAAAAACAACATTTTGGAGTTCTGAGTAGTTTCATATACACTGTAATGGGCAGAAATCAGTGAAGTCTGAAATGGGCCATAAACCATTAGGCTTTTCAAAGTGCCACCTTAACTTCAGAAAACAGTCATAAAATTGCAAAAGCACTCATTAAACGTGAAATACAGACCCAGAAAGGAGATTCTCGGAGCAGGCATCAGAAGTAATAAATATCACACAGCCAAGAGCAAAGAGCCTGCAGAAAGAGAAATGTGAAGTAAATGTAACTCGTGCTGTACCATTTTTCAGAAATGTAATTTGATAAATTGTCTTCAGAACTTAAAATAACCCCACTGCATAGCAGCTGTGGAGAGTGGGACCTTGCTAACATCCAGCACTTTACTGCCATTCCGTGTTTGGGCTGGACTCAAGGCCTTTGAGAAGGAAATTGAGGGGACGTCTGGGCTTCCAAGCCTTCTCTACAGCAAAATGAGGCATCTGAATTTTTCATCTTCCCCATCATTTTCTACAAAATAAATTGTTTGGTAGCTGTGAAAAAAAAAAAAAAAGCAGGCAGCAAAAAATATTTTTGTAGTCATCTTCCCAGCTGGATCTTCTATTTGTTGTTATCTCAAAATGTGTTGCTTCATATGGTTTAGACCCAAAAGAGACTTTATGTATATTAGAGACTATTAAATTTAATCCAGTTACTCTTCATGAGACTCAGAAAATTTATGTTTGGCTGAAATGAAACACATTTGGCTAAAATAGATCTTCCATGAAAGGCATTTATTTCTCCCTTGAAGACACCACAAAATAGAACATACATGGCTTCTCTCCGCTGAGTGACTATAGGAGTCTTGTCCCCACTAGAGTCTGACAGAAAGATAACTATCACCCAGTTAACTCAGCCATCCTTTGTGCCCTGACAGAGGAAAATTAAATGGACATCTCCAAAAATAAACCCAGCCTCACAGGGGCTCGCTTTATACCGTGCTATGGAAATGAAACACATGTGTTTCGGGTTCAGAATAAAATATACCATGATTAGATGGGAAATGTGTAGTTATATCATGACACAATAGGGTATCATGTTGTGATAGCTGGACAAAGCTTGAAATTGTTTATTATAATCTGCATGATTGACAACAGAGCTGGAGATGCCCTGGTCTGCCTGCACTGGAAATGAAATGATGAATGAAGCTTTCATCACAGCCTAGATCTGGGAGACAGCCAGACTTGAGAGATGTTTCAGGAGCATCATCAGGGATGCAAGAGCAGGAAGACTAGTTGGGCTAGTCTGTGTGAGGTGCCATAGGGGACAACTGCTGGGAAGTGCCTGGGCTGTACCAGTGTTGCCGTAAGACTTTTTGTGCCTACTGCATGGAAAGAGACATGGCACAAGATGCTATCTACCCTTCAGCTGGCTTGGGATAAGGACATAAATGGGTCTTAACCTGCCTGGAGCCACTGCAGGTGCAGTGACACATGCTGAGCAGCGACCCCCTGGCTGGCAGGAATCGTGCTGCTTAGGGAAGTTTGCTCACAGGGACGATGAATGGATGCACTCACAGGTGGGAAGCAGAGATATAAACACTGGC
Organism: Piaya cayana; assembly: GCA_013389865.1. Taxonomy (NCBI): domain Eukaryota; kingdom Metazoa; phylum Chordata; class Aves; order Cuculiformes; family Coccyzidae; genus Piaya; species Piaya cayana. The sequence continues at coordinate 74,281 of WAAB01023187.1, read as the reverse complement.
TGCTATCTAGTCAATTGATACAATCTATTATTTATAGGCATCTTGTGGACATCATTATTTGTTTTTAGCGACATGGAAATGGTGCACTGTGGCTGATCTATATAGCGTATGCGTGGGCTTGTATTTCATTGCACTCCTTTGCAGGCTTTCTGTTGCACTCAGTCGTAGAGGTTTGTCTGTGGAGGAGCAAGTAAGGTATTGATTATGTACCTGTAATTAATACTGAACATTTTCTGCTGCTATTTCTCTTGTTTATTTACATTTCTTTTTAGATCAATTGGAAAATTCACAACAGACTTCAGCTGTAGAGCTGCTAGAAATAACAGCAAAATTGCTCCACAAGTTGTTGAGGGTCTTTTTTTTTCCTAACTATCCTCAAGAGATTTTGAAAAATAGCAGTACTTTTAAATTTCATCAAAATGTTTCTAGCACCAAAAGATTCTATCCAGTTTTAGAAAAGATCTAAATCAGAAATTAGTTAGGCTAAAAATTTTCCCCTTTTTTATGAGAGATTTGATTTGAGTTGTTTCAAGAGAATTATTTCTGTTCTGCCTTTTGTTAACTTGCATTTGCAGGGTACTTACTTATTTTGCTAAAAATTTAGAATTAGGGAAATTAGAACCAGCTGTGTTTAGCAATTAGAATAATTTTAATTCCTTCCTGAAGTGAAGACTTAAGCCTCAGTGTTTATTTGGCAACTCTTCTTGATTTCAGTAGACATCTTCTCTGACTCTCAAACACCTGCCTGTCTTTTTGGCCTGATACACAGTTCTGGTGCCGTCTTTGCAATACTCGTTATAACATTAAAACTATAACTTGTCCTGGAGAGCTGTGCAAGCTCTCCCCAGGCTTCCTCCCACAAGCAATGAGGAAAGATTTGTGCTTTTTTGTTTTCCCTTGCACTGTTTGCACAGGAAGATCTGGGGGTGATGAAGTGGAGCACAGTGACAGGAATTGCTAAAGCCTCTCTGAGTGCATGGGAGATGGTGATTTTTCTTGCTCCTACAGACCAGGTTGCTCATCATTAGTTGGTTTCACTGTGAGGACTCAAGATAAAGAGCGCACTTCTGCTACGAAGGAAGAAGTAGTTGTCGTTTCCCTGGGGAGCACATGCTATCTGTAGATGCTCTGGGGGACAAGGCAGCCAAGTTAGGCTGGGAATGAGACTGGTTCAGCATCCTTACTCCTTCTCCAGCATGGGGTGTATCTGGGACTCTTGGAGGATTTTCCATGGGGAAAAATCTCAGGACCGTTTGTTTTTGGCAGTGTGCTTAAACTGGTGAGTGGAAGGTGGTCTTTAAGAATTAATTTTTTAAAAATATAATTTTAACTTCTGGAAAAGTCTTCTTTGCTTTTAAAAGTGTACCAAATGGTTTTGCAATTATCTCTACTTGGCAGAGTTAATTTTGTCTAGGGAGGGGAAATCCAGGTCACAGGGTAACAGCAGTACTTGCAAATCACCAGGAACTGATGACCACACTTATTGCTGAAATGCACTTAACCAGGGAAAGTGACTCACCAGAGGAGCAGCTTGACAAATTGCACAATATCTAACTAAACAGTCCCCACTGGAGCTTGTACACTTCCATGGCAACCAAAATGTGGCAGCCCGGGGAAAATGGAAATTCTTTTAAAGTAGTCATCCTTGCTATCCTCTTTTTTCATTTGGAAAAATGCTGAAGGATACAGAGGATTTGAAGGAAAAATTAAAAAAAACCTAAGAGAATGTTGTTGGGACAACGCGATTTTGTCTGTAAAGGGAAAAGGAGTCTTTTGAATTTCCACACTCTGCCATCTGAAAATTTCTAACTGCTGCAGTGGTAATGAATGTTTCTCCCACTGATCTGTAAGCCACTTCCTCAGGATGGTTTCCCCATCAGGCATATCTAGTCACTCTTCCACAACTCTGACTTCAGGCCTTTACCATGCTGGGAGGACAGCAAGAGATTTTCTGACAGTCCCCCATTGAGTGACGGATTTACTGATCTCTCCACCAGCTGTTTTTAAAATAAGAAGTCAAACATTTGATCCAAAAGCAGATTTATTAACTTAGAAATGTATTTGAAATCTCTTTTCCAGGATTAAATAAATGTTTCTCATATTTTTTTATTGAAAACAAAGTTAAAAATAGCATGTGGAAAAGTACATTGCCTAATATTTTAATCTATTGGGAAGTTTTGTTAGAGCATCTTTGGCATGGAAGTGGCATGTGCTACTAGTGTTTTAGTGCTGTGCATGGTTCTCATGGTGAATGGCACTGATTTATAGGGTTGCCTAAGATCTATAGCCTTATCCGTGTCTCCGGCGGGAGACTGAGGCTCCAGGAACTCCCTATTACACTGTACTCTGACTTGCTGATTTTCCGTCAGTAAAGAGAAACACACATTCTCATTTCCTTCGTTCTTGATAACCTGTTATACCTGAGGAGTTGGCTCAGCTGGGGTCTGACGTCCTCTGAGCTGCAGTCAGGACTTCACATGGTTGTGTCTCCCTAATATCTAGGTCAATTGCCGGTGTTTTTATTGAAGAATAAGGGTTGTGAAAAGATGAATGACTTCTATCTCCCTGAAGTGGTGTGCTCTGCAAGGCCACCTGTTGCACACATCCTAATGTTGGCACTTCATAAAAATATTGTAGCTAAGACGGGAAGCCCTGAGCGTGTTTTCACAGAGAAGCTCTGCTTAAATAACTCCTCCATATGCTGTACATCACTTTTATCAGCACTGAGATATCAGGTGCATGCTGGCTGGATACACAGTCAAATGAACATTGAATTCCTCAATTCAAATTGTTCTAGTTTACAACACGCAGAGCATCCACAGATGCTCTTTGTTTGGTTTAATTCCCAGAACTGGCCAAAACCTCATGGCCTTCTACAGGGAGGCTCAGCGAACCTCTCTTATTCCACTAGAGTTTGGGATTTATTGTACCTAGTCTCCTTTTGACCCAGATTTCATCCCGACTCCTTGTCATAGTAACTGGGAAGCACCATACCCCCTTTCACAGGAAATTCAGGAATGCATGAATATAGCGAGCAGTGTTCATTCACCTTAAGGCAGTAAGCAGGCAAAGACAAATTTATAGAAATATGACAGAGGAGCTAGGGTGTTCGTTGTGAAAGGCTTGATGAAACCAAGTAATTTGGAAAATAAAAATACAGGTCATGCTAAGAAATAGGGACAAAAGCTTTGCTGTGGTCAGAGAAGGTCTGGAGTTGGAGAAGAAAGAGCATGGAGTTACCTCTGAAATCTTCCATGATGGTGTCTTGGTCTTCCTTCCATTTTCGCTTGGATGAAAGGAGTCAGGTGACAGCTAGGGGCCACTGGATTTGTCTCATCAAATGGTAGGAAAGGGCGTACAGCTTGTGTATACATCTCTTTCTTTAAGCAGAAGCATACTTTACGGCATTCAATCTATTTAATAAAATCAATCAGTAATTCTGATTAAGGCCTGCCCAGAAGAGTTGCTGCTTATCCTTAGATTCAAAGGCTAAGCAGCAATAATCCAGTCATGGTAATCATAACTTACTACTTTGATCTTCAGATAAAAGAGCCTATAGAAGTGCAAAGATGTTACATCACCATTATTTGGACAACTTCAAAGTATATTATATACACTAATGAATCCTTCCAATGCAGTCTGATGAGAAGTAATATGAGGTAAATGAGTGAACAGAGGAGTAGAAAGGAAGAGGAGAGAAGATAAGACCTTGTGGTGAAAGTGGAAAGCAGTAAAAAGAAATACCTGTACATTGTAAATACATGAAAAATGTGAAAAGGGCTCCGTGAAAGCCCAGCGGCAGGAGTCAAGCACTCAGGATACTCTTTCTGTAGGAGGATTTTTCTCTTCTTTCTCATTTCTTGAAGTTCTCAATAAGAAGCAAGATCTCAGGCTACAGAGAGACAAATAGGGTGAGGGGGGCAGCTTTTCATCTCAGCAGTGCTTCCAAAGCCTTCAAAAATAAAAAAAACATTACCAAATGGATCTTAGCAGGTGAGATAGGGGCAGCAGAAACACCGAACGTGTTTTCCCTTCACAGCTTGGGAGTTTTAATGTTAAAAGACAGGCACTCCTGTGCACATAAAGCTCTTCTAAGAGACACTGTCTGGGGAAACCAGAGTTGTTCCTCAACACTTCTACAGGGGATACATTATGCACTTGTAGAAGAAAAGAAAGACTCAAAAGTGAAAATAGAGAAAATGTAACTTGTACAGCCCTAGCGAGGTATCACATTTTAAAATAGAAAGAAGAGATAAAAGGAAGAGAATATTTGAGAATATTTCTTCCAGTGAAGAAAATACTGTCCTCCCAGAAAAGGTCTTTCTCTTCTCAGATTGGGAAATCTGAAAAAAGGCAGACAAAAAAATAAAGCATAAAGAACAAAGGCAAGGCATCCTGGAAGAAATCTGAACTAAGTTATCATAACATTGCCCAGAAGTTTTAGAAATGAAGCTCTAAATTGTTAGCATATGTAGATCGCTAAAAAGGATCTTGGAACCAACAAAGAATTGGTAGCATATAGTCCAAAATATATTAAATCTTTGGGAAAGAAAAGCTTTTTCACCAAATAGACTTTGAAGAAGAGACTGAGGGAGAGCATATGAAATCTAGCAACACAGCAAATGACATCAGCACGACAGGCCATTGTTTAAAAAGAAGGATCAGTGTTGATAAACTCGTGGCCACCTGAGGCTGAGGAAGTTCCTGAGTAATGAATCTCCTGGGGTGCTCCAGCGAGGGCTTCTGACAAAATTTTGTGCTTGTTTATGCTGAGTTTTTCTCAGCAAAGTGAGCAAATGTCACCAAAGTGGGAAAAATATGTGAAGAACCTTTTTTACAGCAATTTTTTTGGCTCAAAGTCATGACAAGAGTCAGGGTATTTTTCCTTGTAGCAAAAGGTGGCACAAGCGCAGCCAAGGGATTACTTGCCTTTCACTGGAGCTGCTGAGCAGCCCGAACTAACCACATGATTCTCAGCAAACCTCTACCTAAGAATTCATCCCTTAAACTCTCATGGTTTGCAACATGGAGAGGCACACTCTGCCTATACTTAAGAGGATGACAGAGTATTTCTTTGGATTTGTCTGACCTGCCTTTCAACCCCAGTCTTATTTTTTCTTTGGTTTCCACCTCATCCCTCTCTGCTAGCCCTTTTTTTACAATGTTTTTTAGCAGCTCTCTGGAAGAGTTTGGTGTATTATCCTGCAGTTCTAGGGATAAACATCTCATCTCAGCAGGCAGTTCTGGCTGCTCCAGAACAGTGCTCCCCTCAAGTGAAAGGCACACCTCATTCTGCAGGTCTGCTCTGCAGGAGTGGCTTTATACCATGGGTGGTATATGGGTTCTGCTGAAGTTGAGGGGTGCTAGTGGCCCATGTTTGCTTGGTATCTAGTGCTTTTAACACCCCACTTTGTTAGTTGAGCAGCTGAGTTGCATTGGTTGTGTATCAGCAGGATGCATTTTGTGTCCATTGAGGACTACAGGAGGGCGTAACCTGCAGGCTGCTATTGAGCACGTCAATTACTCTCTGTGTAGCTAAGCCTATTCGATGCAGCCTCTGCCTGCAGGATCAAGTGCCTTAGGAAGGGAAAGTGTGCAAAGAAGCAGCTCAGAGGTAAATTCCACCTGGTGACCAATGCTTCAGGCCACCCACCCAGATGAGGTTCATAAATGGGATTCATCCTCTTCTCCCACAGCTGAGAACGGAATTAGGGAGATGAAATAAGCCACCATGGATCCCATAAAGTGACAGGACTTCCCAAGGGGAAAAGGGAGTTAAAAAAAACCCACTCCTAGATGTTAGTCCTCTGGTTAGGCCATTAGATACCTCTTGCCTGTCAAAATGCTAAGTGAATGTCTTGAAAACAGCACGTAGCTGCTCTATGTAGTCATGCTTATACTTAGCACTGCAGCAATCCAAGCTCCAATGACTGGAGAACCACAAGCGGCATGATGCATTTCTGACTAATCAGGAAAACTCATTTTAGAAAGAGGTTTCGCCCATTAAAGGGAAATTGAAGAAAAAAAGTGCCAACATATTCAGCAAAAGAAGAGATGAAACAGTAGGAGAGGGGTGATATACTGCTGTCCAAGGCTATTAACTTAGGAAGAAAGAAACAGTAAATAAACTGCGACTTGTAATTAAAGTCTTGCAGATATACATCCCCCCGTTGAATCTGGGAGATTCTGCATATTTGCAGACAATATGTTCAGTCATTGCAGTATTTACACAGCAAGTGACCCCAAGGCCCTTCTTAAAAGGACTTCTGGAATTCTGCAATCCATATTGCCTCCTCACAGCATGTTGGCTTTGGGGATCAGATAAGCTGGTAGTCTTTGCCTGAAAACACAAGAAAGAGCACATCTCCTGTCCAGAAATAAAAGTTAAGAAGCTTTCAAGTTGTTTCTTTCTCTTTTTTTTGAAACAAAAATTTTAAAAAGAAAAGTAGGAGAAAGGTGACTTGAACTCTGGTACCAACACAACCTCAGCTCTCTTACCCTGTCTCACTGGTTAATATTACCCACAGGAAATCAAAATATGTAACTGATACTTCTATTTGAAAGTTATGAGGGGAGTTGAAGAGGGAATTTTGCCACTGGGAGATGAAAATGAGTATGTCAGTAAAAGTCATTCTTACTTGTGCGTTTGTAAGGGCTCTCCTGACTCTCCACAGTAAAGACTCTTATATCAGGAGGCAGGATTTAATAATAAATAAATGCAGGCTAATAATGGCAAGAAAGTGAATAATATGTCAATTTCATGACAAAGAGTTGGTTGCTCATTCAAAACTACCTGTTGCACAGCAGAGCATAAGAGCATAAAAACTTTGTAGCGTGTGCATGATGGATGCACGCAGAGCTGTTCACAGCTCCACATCCCCACGCTAAGTTTGTTCCTCTATCCATGACTATTCGCAGGCTTTTTGAACAAATTCTGGGTTCATGTGAGGGTCAGAGATAAAATGGTGAGATCAATCATGCCAGATGGTCTGTGACACACTGAAAAAGCAAAGCTCATTTGTATTGAGAATTCAGTGTTGAAAATTTCTTTAAAATAAGAGCACAAATGGAGCAAAGGGTTTGTAACTAACCCACTACCAAGATAACCTTCAGATGGACCCATGAAATTATCTAAAGTCAGTACCAAATTGTCAGAGTAGTGTTGGAGATCGGAGGATCTGTATAGGCAGAAGACCAAAAGTGAATTTGACCTGCAGTTGGCAGAATGAGCATATAAGAGCTTTTATTTCAACAGTTTTGCATAAATTCATTCAGTGACAAATATGTCAGTTGACTAAGTGAGCCTTTATTAGAATTGAATTTAACAGCAAATCTGGGAAATCCTCCCAAAGCAACCATGGCTTTAGAATCCCAGATTTGCACTTCTAATTAAAACGCTGTCAGTTTAGGTGTAATTCTCCATGAGAAATGGATTTCAGGAGGGGAAAGGCAGGGAGAAGTGGAAGACAACCAACATGCTGCTTGAACAGTTTTCCAGTGAGGTTTACTTTGTATATTTTCTGATGATCTTGTTAATGTTTTTCACAAAAATGTGTAAGATGGCAAAGCAAAGGCAAACTCCTGTCAGCCTTTCCTACCTTCTGTGAGGGATAAGATCAAAGAGGAAATTGTTTGATCAAGGATTGTATTTTGTTTTAAGAAATAAGAGATTATAGCTGCATGATTTTCTTTTTTTTTTTTTTTTTTTTTTTTTTTTTTTTTTTTTTTTTNTTTTTTTGGGTGAAGAATCCATCAATGTTAGGGCTAGAACATTAAAAAAAATCAGCTCATGGGAACAAAGGGAATTTACAATCCTTTTTGTTTTCTACTGACAAAATGCAATTGCTTTTGCAAGGAAAGGTAAAAAAATAGTCATCTAAGTAAGAAAATCAAAATGATTCATTTCAGCTTGGTCATCTGCAGTTTTTGTATTAGACAGATAAAAAAGCACATTCCACAATTATCTTTTAAATTATTCATGTGGTGGGTAAGGATTTAATATATTATAAAAGCTGAAATAGAAATATTTGTAATGAGAAAGCAGAAACCAAATTGTTTACCATTTTAAAATTATACCTTTTAGCCTTTCAGAAACGAAACGTTAAGTAATAGAATAATGTAAAGCTTGGATGGAACCAAACCAAAAATTTTCATAACTCTACTTTCAGAAGACTTGTGACCATTATCTTTTCATTCTGATTGAGAATATTAAGGCTTCATTTACCATTTCTGGATTTTCCACAGTGCTGAATTTCTGATTCCGAGCCAGCTCTAATTTTAAGTAAATTGTGCACCATGGATAATGAGGGCATGGTATTTACTATTTACTCCTGCAAGAGTGGGAAAGCAGTGCCATGTCCTTGCTATGGTTCCATGATGGGGTAGGCAGGGCCCTAAGTCAGGGAGAGGATGAGGCAGGTGATTTTAGCAAGCACAGGCAGGGCTAGAAGAAGAAACAAAGAGATCCTACTTTGGATTATGTATGAAAGAAGAGTGTAGGTGCAGAGGGACTAACACAGGTTCAAAACTGTACAGTCTAGTGTACCTAGCATCTTGCCCTTTTCCATATCCCAGAAGTAGCCATTCTCCCTGCTTATTGTGTTCTGATTTTTTTTAGATCCTGCTGTTAGCAAGTATTGCTATGATAATGAACGTGAATAAATCCAGAGGCTGAATAGATAAAACATCCAAAACTTAGCATATCTTTAAGGTACTAACCAGTGTGCTCCCTCTCACCTTAGTTCTGCAGAAGACTGAGTCACAAACTCGTTTCCACACATCATAGAGCTGATTGCCTTCATGTTATGCTTGGATGGGTATGGGGACATGTAAATTCTCAGTGCAAGAAGTTTTAAACCCCATACTGCCCATTAGTGAAGAGAAATGAACTTTGCTAGGGCTCAAGCTGCAGAACATTTATTAGTCAAGTGGAAGGTCATCTTCTGTTATCTACTGCAGAGTGAGATTTTCAAAACCCCAAAGTGACTTAAAAGTACAAGGTATATGTACTCCTCCCTGACTGCTTATACTAGAGCATAAACATAATTTTTAAGTCCCACTGGCTTTCAACCAGGCTTTTAGCTCCCAAGTATTGAAATCACTTTTAGAAATGGGACATAATCTCCTAAATTACAAAGGCACTTTTGCAAATGTCTCCCATGATGGTAACACTGCTGCTCTCCTGCTTGGTGTACAGAAGTAACAAAACAAGATCGTAATGGATATTGTCGTTCCAACCACTTGCTTCTGGTAAGCAGTAGCAGCATTGGCTCAAAATCTAAACAAGCATTACAGTTATCCAGAAAAATCTAGCTTGTCGTGTTTAACCTGCATTCACTGCTATTGAGTCATAGGGATGTCACATGAAATCACATCTGCTTGTGTTGTTTCATCATGACTATTATATTTTTATTGTATTGCACTAGCCTCCAAGAGCCTTCATCACTGGCCAGTGCTCCCTTGTGTTAGATGCTGTACAACCACAGATTGAAAGGACAATGCCCCGTAGAGCCCGTTTGCTAAGTGGTTTCTCTGCTATGTGTTTGTAGCAGTTTAGATTCATGGCTTTTAGCTCCAAGTCAGTCTAGCAATGAGGGCAAACATTGCCTACTAGCAGTGTCTGCAATAAAACATCATATGCATGAAGCCCCAGCCACCCTGGCAGTCATAGCAGGCTGTTTATTTCCTCTTCTTTCTTCCCATCTTTAAGAGACTGAGCACTTGCCTCCTCGCAGCATCTCCTGTGATCATAAGAAATGACCAGCACTAGCAGCAGACATAGCCCAGGTGAAACAGGTGCCTGGTATAGATAGGCATTGTATCTCGTCTGGCTCCCATGGGAAAGATACTCTTTCCCCCTCTCCCTCTTTCCCCAGCCCTTCTGGTTACTCCCCAGTCTCAATATCCCGTAGTTGCTTCTTCATGCTGTCAGTGCCAGATGCAGAGCTGGGAAGCGTAAGCCATCTGCAGCTGACAGCAGGCAGCCCCCATGGGATAAGCCAGTAATGAATATCACTAGGTTGTCGAGGGTCTAGAGGCAGGAATCCGGCTGACTGCTGCTGAAGGGATTGAAACAAGTTGCAGAAATATCCCAGCTTCGTCAGGAAGGAAAAGCTGTATAATTTGCAGCTGGGGCTGAATGTGATTATTTGCCATGCAAATGGATTTTGCCAGCTCAAAGTGGCCTTCATCAGCAGAGATTGTTGTATTTGACATTATCCAGTTAGTTCTGTTTAATGCCTCTGTGCCTTTTTTTGAGTGCTTCCTTCCCTGAGCACACATCATCCAGACTAATTAAAGACAGGTATTTTTTTCCTCTTCCTCGTCAAGCTGAAGACATGTGAGCTGAATCCATAGCTACCTCCCTCCCCAGTCCCTCTCCAAATATGAAACAAAAGATAAAGTCATTTGCATTGACAGCCTTGCAGACTGAGTATTCTCCACAGATGGGAAGAATGATGGTCAAATTAATCTCACCTGACTTTAGCTACTTAAAAATTAGCTGCTTAGTCCAACCCATTCATCCCAATTCCTTCAAAATTCAATGGAGAAGGAGGCCTGCTGAGGAACCTCCTCCCAACCTGAGGCAGATAGGGTGAATCATCCCTGGAGGTCCTTATTCATCTCCAGGTGTTTGTTGGTAAGTGTATAGAATCATAGAACAACTAGGTTGGAAGAGACCTACCGGATCATTGAGTCCAACCATTCCTATCAAACACTAAACCGTGCCTCTCTAAGAGTGTCTCTCTAAGAGTGTTAAAGATAGGGTAGAACAGTGCCTGCCTTTCCCACAGCATCCAGCACTCACCACATACCTCTAATCCCCTCACTGGTTGAGAGTGATGGGCAGAAATGAAAAGCAAGTAATCTAGGATGAGAGACCATCGGTCTGCTCGGACATATTGCTGCAGTTGCCAATGAAATAGGAAACTCTACAGGGTGGCGTTTGTGGTTGGAAACTATACCTGGAAAAAAAAAAATCTTGGTTGTGCCTTTCTTGCTTTATAAGATATGGATGTTTAAGAAAAGTATTTGATACTCCCTGCAGCATCACCTTGGAGATGGGTCCTGTAAATTTCCCTGGAAGACCTTGAGAGGTGGATCTTTCAAGGTTGTTCACTGAGCTTGGGTTTATGGTGAGATGGACTTTGATGCTTAGTTTCAGAAAACTCTCAGAAGAAGAAACTAGAGGGGATGGCAGACAGTCTGCTCTGAAATGAAGTCCCTGTGCTGAGGAAAGCCCAACCCATCTCTATCCATAGAAGCCCTTTCAGTCACATCTGTAAAATACACCACTCATCCTTTCTGTCACTGTAGTCCCTTGCAGTCATAGTTCCTGCAGTTTCTCTCTGCCACAGGCGAAAGTTGCTGTAGTTGATCTGTGGGAGCGCAGGGCTGACACTGCATGTGGTGGAAAGGATCTTATTTCTACATATTATAGCACATGCTTTCCGCTCTGCCCTGTGCGTTGGGGCTGGGGGAGCTTGGTCACCATGCAAAGGCAATGCCTGCTTTCTGCTGGGAAGTGATCTCAGAGAGTTCTGACTAAAAAGATTTCAGGGTTGATCTAAATGGAGAGATGACGTGATGTCTGCAGGAGCCCTCATGTCAGCAGTGTTTAAAACCAGCCTGGACAAACTGGGAGGGTGTAGCCTAGATAAGTTGTGAAGCTGGTGGGCTTTGTGAGTTCAGTATCTTTCCAGCTCTGATTTCAGTGATTAGCAGGGTATGGTGGTTTTTTCCCCTGCATGGAGCAATGGAGGCTGCAAGTCTGTTTGTTGTGTTAAACCACAGTAACCCACAGCAGCTGGACTCAAAGCCTCACACAGAGCTGGACGTGGCATGGCACGCACTGTCACAAGCTGATCCGGTGCCCTTAGCGGGACTGAGATATCTCTGTTACCATCCGATAAACCATATTTCTGTGGAATGACTCAGGTCAGCAGAAAGGCAATGCTGAGACATGGTCTCCCACAGAGAAATAAACAGCGTGTCTCACAGGCAGGTGCTTCCAAGTCATGCTGTCTGGCTTTATAAAATAGCCTTGCAAGCTACCTTCTGTCTGCGATGGTGCTCTGCATCCAGAGAAGAAACATATAAGTAATTTAGACAGACTGCATGAATACTGACATCACTCTAAAATTATCTTCCACTCTTAAAAATTATTTGGAAATATTTTAATATAAACTAATGCCTGCTTGATTTATTTGCTTCTATAGCTATCCAATGCTATAGTTGGCTATTTGATTGCAGTAAGTGCAAAATACCTAGACTTTAAGACATTATTATGAACATCTTGTCTAACCATCTGCTGAATTCAAAACAGAGAATGTCAGTAGGCAAATTATTCATTAAGGCCATAGCTCCTCTCTGAGCTTCAATATGTCTTATAGAAAACATAGAGGTTTGGTTTTTAAACTTCAAAGGATGGAGGAGCTGACCTCCATCCCAGCTTGCATATCTGGTCTGGCTCCATGCTGATGTTGCTTCTCGCTGTGGGTACATGACACAACACAGACCTCATCAGAGTTGTTTGTTAGCTGCACAGCTAAACCCTCCTGGTAGTTGTCTCTATGTCTTATTGTTAATTATTATTACATACTCTGAAAGGAATTGAAAATCGAAGCAAATTCAGTCAATCTATTGCTGATTTTTGTTTTCACTGTGAATTTTTTATCCACCTTGTAATTGCATTTACACCTTGAAACATAGATTGAGAACTGAGATAGACCTTTGGCTTCCCTGGAAATGGCTGGAGAACATGACTTTGGGTAAATGTCCAGGTAAATGATGGGCCTTCAAGAGAAAGTGGCACCTTTTGGACCTTCACACTCCTCCTGTCTGACTCTCCTTTCTGTGTCCAGGTCTCTCTCCGGTCGCATAGTCGGTGGCGTCTGGTGGTTCTTCACCTTGATCATCATATCCTCCTACACAGCTAACCTGGCTGCCTTCCTCACCGTGGAAAGGATGGTTTCTCCTATTGAGAGTGCAGAGGACCTGGCCAAGCAGACAGAAATTGCCTATGGGACCCTGGAAGCTGGCTCCACTAAAGAGTTTTTCAGGGTAAAAAGGAAACATTAATGCAAACATTTTGAATAGCCCAGTGTTTGACAAGTCCTCCAGGCCCATCCTCTCTCATCCTCAGCACAGGTCTGGGATTTTCTCTTGCTTCCCCTCACCATGTTAGGACCTGCTGAGTTTGTCCTTTGAAAATCCAGCTTTCCTTGTGCTGCTGAGAGGCTGGCTGTGTCTCCAGTACATATCATAGAATCATAGAATAACCGGGTTGGAAGAGACACACTGGATCATTGAGTCCAACCATTCCTATCAAACACTAAACCACGCCCCTCAGCACCTCATCCACCCATGCCTTAAACACCTCCAGGGAAGGGGACTCAACCCCCTCCCTGGGCAGCTGGTTCCAGTGCCCAGTGACCCTTTCTGTGAAAATTTTTTTCCTAATGTCCAGTCTAAATAACCCTGGCAGAGCTTGAGGCCATTCCCTCTTGTCCTGTCCCCTGTCACTTGGGAGAAGAGCCCAGCTCCCTCCTCTCTACCTCCTTTCAGGTAGTTGTAGAGAGCAGTGAGGTCTCCCCTCAGCCTCCTTTTCTCCAGGCTAAACACCCCCATCTTTCTCAGACGCTTCTCATAAGGCCTGTTCTCCAACCCCTTCACGAGCTTTGTTGCTCTTCTCTGGACTCTCTCCAGAGCCTTCAACATCCTTCTTGTGGTGAGGGCCCCAGAACTGAACACAGGATTCGAGGAGCGGCCTCACCAGTGCCGAGTACAGAGGGAGAATAACCTCCCTGGACCTGCTGTTCACGCCATTACTGATCCAAGCCAAGATGCCATTGGCCTTCTTAGCCACCTGGTATATATGATATTCTGCAACCATAAATACTAATATGGAATATCCCTATGCTTCCCCACATTACTGAGGAGCTACTCTGAGCAGCTCCATCTCAGATGCTCTGAGCAGCATCACCTGATTTCCAACTTGGTTTGCCCTTGGTTTGGTCTGCAAAATCACTTGTCTTCCACAAATATGTGGCAGAAATCAGGGACTAATCTGGGCCCTGATGCAAAAATGGCAGGAGGTTCATTAACATCCTCTTACCTCGTTTGCCTTCCTTGGCCCAGCCAGTATGTGAGTATATGTTCTGTCCAAGCTGGAAATCAAAGCTGGCACCCAAACCTCTGTTAACAGTTGTGTCGGGTTTCTGCTGTCCTACGCAGCGATCCAAAATCGCAGTGTTCGAGAAGATGTGGACATACATGAAGTCAGCTGAACCCTCCGTTTTTGTGAGGACAACGGAAGAGGGGATGATCCGCGTGAGGAAGTCAAAAGGGAAGTATGCCTACCTCTTGGAGTCCACGATGAATGAGTACATTGAGCAGCGGAAGCCCTGTGACACCATGAAGGTGGGAGGTAACTTGGACTCCAAAGGCTATGGCATTGCAACGCCAAAGGGGTCTGCGCTGAGGTAAGTAGTTTGGATTTGCTTTCATTTGCCAAACCACCCAGCAAATCAATGTATGCACACAGTTCAATCTCCATTGCCATGTTAATCACAAAAGCTTTGGGCATGGAGGTGGGGGAGGTGGAGGGAAAGGGGAGAGTATGATGTGCGCGGAAGCAAAATGCTCAGCTCCCACTGAGTGGTCATGGGAGCATCTAATTATTCAAGCCCTGGGTTTGGAAACTGGGTACTGGCTGATCCACTTGCTATGAATATCTGCTGTATTAGGTGATGGCAGGGGGGCTGCTGTGGTGTAACCATTGGTTTCACAGAGCATTATCCAGAAGGGACGCTCATCCTGTGCCATGTGAACTGCACAGCTTTGCAGAGTATGGTATTACCCTGGCTTGGATCCATGCTTGCAGAGGGAGTTCTCACAGGGAAATCATTTTGGTGTTTCCTAAAATGAAATGCTATTTGGAAGGGGTGGGAAGCCAGATTTGTAAAAGCCCGACAAAAGGTGTGCATTTCCATTCACTGAGTCAATTCAGATCCTGGCAATCATCAAATTTATGGCAAGTCTTAAGGGGCACAAATCTTGCATTTCTGAACCCAGACCTGCAGCTGCCACATGTCTTTTCCTACTGTCAAATGAAATATTCTCGGAGACCTTCCTTTAAAAAGAAAAACCCTTAAAAATTACATACCCAGATCTGAGTTAATAGCAGAGCTTGAGCCCTGCACGCAGACATACTCCTGGACATGGGCTGTCCCTCTGCAAAGTGCATCATGCAAACTGACCTGCTCAGAGCAGCAGTACTACAGGCTGCAAACTGGAATGTTGATTGGAGCCACAAGGCAGAGGTGTGGTTCCTTCTGGCAGTATCTGTGCAAGTTCCTCACATTATAATCATGAAAAGTTGTGAGGTTTTAGTGGGATGAATACATAGAACACATAGCTCAGAACACATAGCTCAAACAGTCTGATCAGTGGTCCAGCTCATTTAGTTATTTATTAAACATATTTTGACCAAAATCGTAAGTGTGGCCTTATATGTGCTTGCTAACATAACCCAATGCAAACACATTTAATCCATGGTCTCTGGATTACTAGAAACCAGATGAACATTTGCTGATGCGTTTGTCTGGTCACACAGCTCCCGAGCCAAAGCCAGCCCAAGGAATCGAAGATGTGTCAGCTGGTAGTGGATGAGGCACAAGGATTTTGATTCCTACATTTGTTAAGTCAGACCAAATTGGATTTAGCGCTTCACATATAAGCAATTGCTGGAGGTATCTTTAGAGAAGCTCATGAATGCAGTGCAGGTAGTCTGGAAGGTGCTCATTGCATCCAGTGTGGTTCAGGCTCTGAAATGACTTGAGGACCCATCTAAATGAAGGTGGATATATTCTCACAGCTTTGAGATGTTTTCTGTTGCACTCTCTCCAATGTTTGTTTTCAGTCTTGCAAATATGTAAATTAGGATACACCACTGATTCTATTTATTTATTTATTTATTTAAACATCAAACTTGTATCCTAATTTTGATATGAAGAAACAAACAAACAGAAACATCCTACCTGTCCTGCAGTTGTTGGCATGTGAAGGAGCCATTTATCATGCTTCTAAGGAAAAATAAACAACAAAAAAGAAAATTGCATCAATCATTTCAGTTTTGCAGCTCCAAACTTCCCTCTGCTAGGCATGATTCCAAAAAATTCCTAACATTTCTTTTTGTTTCCTCTATTTCATCCTGTCTGCATGTGGAACAAATTTCTTATGGGCCTAATTGTGAAGGAGGAATGCTTGATTTCCCATCCAATGGTGTTTCTTTGGAACAGTTGCTGTCAGTTTTTGTCCCATCATGTTTGTTTTGGTCCTGTTGTTTTAATTGTTTTAATCTTAGTAGTTCCCTACAGCCCTCATGTAGTGTCTGTTTTCCCCCTGGGGTCCTGCACGTGGGAAGTTGCCCTGGGCAAAGTGACATTCATGAGGGATCTGTACAGCACAGTCAGCCTGTCTCTTATTCAGGCTTCATCTTAACTCTTAGGTCACTCTTACCTTAGATCAGGTGTGTTTTAGCAGCTGAGCTGTGTTTCAATTTCTGCTGTGACCTGTCTCTTCTGGACCTAGACCAGTTCTCTTGCATTTAGGATAGCTGATGAGGAAAGGATCCCAGAGAGATGCTAAATGAGAGTTCACCATTGTTCTTGCTTCTACACAGCAACAGTGTGCAAGTATATTGCCACAAATGAATGAAAACAAGGTTGAAAATTCAAAAAAATAATTCTACATATTGTAACAGATGCAAAAGTCCCTCC
>WAAB01023187.1:0-52500 GCA_013389865.1 Piaya cayana | reverse complement strand
GAAGACAGCAGTGAAGAGTCTCAGCGGTTACACGAAAGGGTCCTTGCTCAGCATCAGCGTCGTGTCTGCAACAGCAGTGCAATATGAAATAAGATTAAGAGAAATCAACGTTAACATCACCGGATCCCATCTGTAGAAAGACCAAGAAATTGCATCGCTCTTTTGTTCTCATGGATGCAGCCAGGCAAACATACCCACCTATTGCCCACATGGGTTTTATCCATTTTTACTTCATGGGCTCTTTTATCCCAAACAAGCCAAGCTGCCTGGTTGCTGAATGAGCAGTTTCTCCCCTTTTCCCTCGGTGCTGGGGATGAGGCAGGCCAGGCTGGGCCAATCACCAGCCACAGCTTCCCCCATCCTGCCCATTGTGGGCACAAAACCCTCCTGTGCTTTGGGGTCACAAGCCAGACCACACACCTCTCTAACAACCAAGGTTCAGAGCAAAGCTTGAGAGGCTGGAGGCCTTTTCATACCCTTCCTCCCACTTGTGACAAAATCTCCCCATTTCTGTCTGTGGTTGAGCTTATCTTTATTTGCAGTTAGAGGGCTTTCAGAAGTATAGATGAATGCTAATGAAGAGGGATGAGGTTCTATCTGGATGTAAGGTTTGTATCTGAGGTTTCTAGCCAGCGTCAAGTAAACCTCTGGTGTTTCCCAGGCTTATGTTCATTGGCTCCAGACCATGTTCTTTGCCTGAAGCTGATTTCTCTGCATCCTGTTTTCAATCTGACTTTTCCCATATCTATTGCTTACCTAGTTTTTTTATCCAGAGAAATCCCTATAAAGAAAGAGTAGATACCTTAGTGTATCAGAACTAAAACTCCAGTGAAACACTCCTGCTTTGCTAAGTATTTGGGTATGTTATGCTATCCCAGAAAGTCCTGGGAATCTACACTCAGGGGCTGTTGATCTAGGACAACCGCAGTCCCAGCTTCATTACCAGACACAGGGAAATCGCAGGCAGTGTCCTGCACCAGGCAGCAATGTTCCTACTTCTCTTTTCCCTACAGTAAACCTGTGGTGGTCACCTCTCCCCACAAGCTTGAGGTTTCACCATGGACACAAACCTCCAGCACTTTACACAGCTAGAAACCACGCACCAATTCCTGGTCCTGTCTCCCAGCCTTCCCATGTTCTCGCTCTATTTGCCATAGTAGAACCAAGCCTGGGAGAGAGACAAACGCTCTGTAACTAGGCAGTTCCCTAGAAGGACACCATTCTATGAACAAGCATAGGATGGATAGCTTTTTTTGCAGGTTGTAAAATGTACTGTGGGCTTGAAAGGGATGCCTTGGCTGTTGGAGGGTAAGGACGAGATGGACACTAAATGTCAGGGCAGGTGAATGTGATTCTCCTCTTCCCTGGTGCTTTTGCAAGGAAATGGGAGAAAGGAAGCTTTTTTTTTTTCCCCCCAAAGACTGGAATGGCAAGGTGTGACCTGCTTGCAGGGGCAGCCAGAGAGCTTCATGAATCTATAGGACCTTCATCAAAGCCACAGGGTTCTCCCACACCTCCAGTTGCAAGAATTGCACTTTTGTTTAAAAAAAAACCCACAACAATACAAAATAGGAAACAAGTTTTACTACCACCTAACCCTGCCCTTGCAGGGAATTGGCTAGTTCTCAAACCAAAGATGTCCTTTCACGCTTGACAGCCTCATCCCTGCAGCCAGATAGTCATGTACTCATACCTATCCCCCGGCAGACCCACAGCAGTGACCCTCAGAGTTGATGGCTAGTGCTGTGTCCTTCTTTGCTGAGCTTCAGGTCTTACCTGAACAAAAGCAGCCCAGCGTTTGGTGTAAAATAGCTTCTGGAGCCACTACCTGCTCTAATAATGATTCGTCTTCTATGGAGATCACAACAGCTTGAGGTGCTATCACCCTGTGCTGTCAGTAGGTTCTGATCAGGGTAAAATAAAGGACCAGTCTTGCTGGGGCACTGGGGAAATGTTGCCTTACTGCTTTTCAGCAAAGGAGGATAAATAATGACAAAGAGGATGATGGACACGGTGCCATGTTTGAGAGGAACAGACAGGAAGGTGCCTGGTTGCTGCAGCAACAAGGCTGGGCTTTCAGAAAGATGGGATTTTCTTTCTCTTTTCACCTGCCAATCTTCCCCCCACGTCAGCACTCTGCCGCTGCGGGAGATGAGCGGTGACATTTACACTCCCACTAACAAGCTGGTTTGGTGATGGGCAGCTCTGCGGGAGAGCATCTGGTGTCACAGAGCCCAAGCAGGGAGGAGGGGAGGGTCCTCTCAAGCAGTTTGTATATTGTAAATTGGGACTTTTTATAATTATAAGCATTATTAAGTTAGGAACATGCACAAAAACAGCAGGCAAAGCCTCAGTGGGGCACACAGCATTTCCTACCATTCATGTGGGTCTGATCCTGCAGCTGATGGCAGCAAGGAGATGGCACTCCTCCATCTGGGAGAACGTCTCTGCATGTCCTGCTGCAAGAGAGAAGGAAATAAAAAGGAAAAGAAAAAGGAGAGAGTCAAGTAACGCCACAGGAGCAAATTCACTTCTCAGCCTAACTCTTGATAGCATGTGTCATCAGCTGTGCCCCCACAGTTCCATGTTCCTTGGTGCCCCATGTAGGCTGCCCATGTCTTGGGCTCCTTGGGAGAAACCTTGTTATGGTGGCAGAGGTGAGACCCAGGCTGATCTCTCCTTCCCAGCAGGTTTGCACAGCACTGCGCCTCACTATGCTTTCCTTTGCCTTCTGGATAAGACAACTTTCAGTTTGCCCACATCATCCTAAGAATAATAAAAGTAGTAATAACAGTAGTAATAGCAGTGATGTTGGTAATAATAATAATAATGTTACTGCAAAGTAAATGCAAGAAAAATACAACTCTGAAATTAATTGTATGAAATAGCGTTGCAGAAAACTGCTCTGCATCATCTCCTCTCTCTTACCAGTCAATTTGCTGCTGGCATTGAGGGGAAAGTGGAAATAAAGACCCAGCAGCCTTTCCTCTTCTGTTGTAGCTGGCTGAGAAAGTGGGGACCGCGACCCCCAAACTGGAGGTCAAAATACAAGAATATTGTGGCAAATAAAACTTGAAATTTATGTATTCCCATGCCAGACAGAGTCAAGGAAGCTGGGCTTCCTCAGGTTCTGAGGCTGCAAGTCAAAAATCTATGTGGAGTCTCTGATGCCTATTAGTTTGAGTGAGAGCATCAGTAGTTTTTTTCACAAAGCTTGGAGTTTCCTGATTTCTTGGAGATCTCCACCCTTTTGTCAAATCACAGTGAAAGTATGGGCTGAAAATTATTAGTAGGACACAGACAAATAGGCTGCTTCACCTCCTTCCCTGTCCCCACCCTTCTCTCTGAGCACAGAGCATGTGGTAATAAACCACTTTTCATTAAGGAGCCAGGCTAAAAGATTAGGATGTCAAGGAGGGCAGCCCACCTCTAGTGTCTTTGTCCCTCCCTGAAGCTGAGGCAGCCTCTTCAGACTGAATTTGACAAGGCAAAGTTCCTGATGTGTTGCAACCCAGTTTTCAGAGTGATTGTTCCGCTTTTCTAAATCTTCACTAAAAAACTCCCTACATATTTCAGCTGCTCAATAATAACCAGTAATCTGCAGAGAAGAGATGACTGAACAAACGTACAGTCAAGCCTGGGGGAAAGAAGTGCATGAAGGCAGATTGTAAAAGACCAGACAAATAATTCTTCAAATATGGAAACTCTGGAAAATAAGAAGATACTTGCAGAAGCACCTCATTACAGAAAGCCCACAGGAGGCCTTGGCAAGATTACATATGAAGACCATACAAGGAAGAAACCAAACCTGTCCACCAGTTGTGACCATCACTGCACTCATACAATACTCATGGTGACAGCAGTGAATCTCCTGGCAGGAATGTTAATCAGTGAAGCATAGAAAACAAATTCACTTGTGGAGTTTTTTTTCCAGTGACTGAAACTCTGCAGGGGTGACCCCTAACCAAACCTCAGCATCTTTCAGCAGAGGGTTCAGGATGGAAAGTTGCTCCACGTGGCACTGAAGCCTGTGGCGAGAGCTCCAGCTGAACAGAAGCTTGGCAGATTGCATGGGCAGTGAGGCCAGATGAAGGAACATATAAAAGAACATTTTTTTTTTTAATCCTTGACAAGAACCCTCTTTTCTTCCTACTTAAATTTAAATTTAAATTATTATTATTATAATAATAAAATAAGTTAAATTCTCTTCTGTAACAGGAGGGGCTTTATAATTTTGAAAACTGATATGTTTTCATGCTTTGTACACTAAATTTTCCCATCAAACCCTAATAACTGCAAAAGACAGAATCTGTTTGCAAAACACACTTGCCTGAAAGACAATGCCAGGGCCAGGCAGGCTGATTTTGACACAAAACCTTCCATGCTTGTGCTGCTGTTTGATTTTTCACCCTTTCGACATCACTCCAATATAGTTTTCTACTCCCTGAATCCTGAAAATTGTGGGGTGCTTACTGTAAAACCAGCCAAGCAAAGCAAGTGAATCGGATGTCCTACCAGGGCAAGGAACAAGCTGTGCCTCCCACCAGGCCACATGTCTATCAAGTAGCAGGGAACACCAAGAACCATGCAGAGGCTTTGTTCCCAACTGCAGACACTTCCATAGGCACAAATATTGTTGTCTAACTGTGTGGCTGCATTTCAAATGATCCATATGCAATTTTCCTCCCACATCCAAGGAGCGGAGCTGTCAATGCTGGCTGCTCAAACAGATTTGCACTGACCTGCTTGGTTTGCCCTGGGGAATCTGTACTGGCAAAGAGTTATCAAGTCGATGTTGCAGAGCAGCAACAAGCACAGAGCAGGAGACCTCTGTCTGATTGCACTATAGGGAAAGCATGTCCTAGAAACACGAGCCTTGTACACAGAGCTGAGCAAAGCTTTTGGATCCTGCTGCTGCCCAGATTTTCCTAACACCCCAACTCCACCTGGTCAGCATGGGGGAGAAGGGTTTGAGGCCTGCACTGAGTGACATCACAATTCGATGTGGGGATTCTGTTTCCCTAGCAGTGAAATGAGTCTTTCTGAGACTCACTTCTTCCCCAAAGAGCCATGACGATTCATTAGGCAATTGTAAAATCAGAATGTAGCTCCTGACTGTGAATAGTGGTCCATTAATAGCCCTATTTATTGCCAACCAAATAATTAGCTTAGACATGCATCAACAGATCCTGATTGCTTATGAAATAGCTGCCTTCTTCCAAAGAAATCAAATGAGTTTCTGAGGACAGCTCAGGTGTCACCTCAACCTCCGTATTGAAGTGGAAAGAAAAAAAAAAGGAAAAAAACAGCCATTTTGATGTGTTGCTCAGCAACAGAATTGCAGGGGAAACAATCTAGGAATGAAGGAATGAACATTTCCAAGAGAACAGGTTATTCCAGATGAGACATCAGGGACAAGTAAATGTCACAGAGGCATAGAATTTTTTTTCCCCTCTCCTTTAATCAATAATTTAAACAAGGCATTTTGGTTAAATTAAGCACTTAAGTTAGGTGATTGAAAAGCAGAGATCCCAAACCTTTACAGAGAGTCACATCGCTGAAAATTTGTTTATTTGTTTGTGTGAGGAAAACATTAGCTTTACTAGACATTGAATTAAAAATTGAAAATGCTTTTAGAAATGTCACATGTTCATTTAAAGAGGAAGATGATGCAATGTCAATGTTGCTATATTGTGCAGCATCCTTCTCGGAGCAATCTCATATTAATTTTGTTGTTCTCCTTCCCATGTGCCCTTCCCTCCCTCCTTTCTCCTTTCTCTTCNTACTCATGGTGACAGCAGTGAATCTCCTGGCAGGAATGTTAATCAGTGAAGCACAGAAAACAAATTCACTTGTGGAGTTTTTTTTCCAGTGACTGAAACTCTGCAGGGGTGACCCCTAACCAAACCTCAGCATCTTTCAGCAGAGGGTTCAGGATGGAAAGTTGCTCCACGTGGCACTGAAGCCTGTGGCGAGAGCTCCAGCTGAACAGAAGCTTGGCAGATTGCATGGGCAGTGAGGCCAGATGAAGGAACATATAAAAGAACATTTTTTTTTTTAATCCTTGACAAGAACCCTCTTTTCTTCCTACTTAAATTTAAATTTAAATTATTATTATTATAATAATAAAATAAGTTAAATTCTCTTCTGTAACAGGAGGGGCTTTATAATTTTGAAAACTGATATGTTTTCATGCTTTGTACACTAAATTTTCCCATCAAACCCTAATAACTGCAAAAGACAGAATCTGTTTGCAAAACACACTTGCCTGAAAGACAATGCCAGGGCCAGGCAGGCTGATTTTGACACAAAACCTTCCATGCTTGTGCTGCTGTTTGATTTTTCACCCTTTCGACATCACTCCAATATAGTTTTCTACTCCCTGAATCCTGAAAATTGTGGGGTGCTTACTGTAAAACCAGCCAAGCAAAGCAAGTGAATCGGATGTCCTACCAGGGCAAGGAACAAGCTGTGCCTCCCACCAGGCCACATGTCTATCAAGTAGCAGGGAACACCAAGAGCCATGCAGAGGCTTTGTTCCCAACTGCAGACACTTCCATAGGCACAAATATTGTTGTCTAACTGTGTGGCTGCATTTCAAATGATCCATATGCAATTTTCCTCCCACATCCAAGGAGCGGAGCTGTCAATGCTGGCTGCTCAAACAGATTTGCACTGACCTGCTTGGTTTGCCCTGGGGAATCTGTACTGGCAAAGAGTTATCAAGTCGATGTTGCAGAGCAGCAACAAGCACAGAACCGGAGACCTCTGTCTGATTGCACTATAGGGAAAGCATGTCCTAGAAACAGGAGCCTTGTACACAGACCTGAGAAAAGCTTTTGGATCCTGCTGCTGCCCAGATTTTCCTAACACCCCAACTCCACCTGGTCAGCATGGGGGAGAAGGGTTTGAGGCCTGCACTGAGTGACATCACAATTCGATGTGGGGATTCTGTTTCCCTAGCAGTGAAATGAGTCTTTCTGAGACTCACTTCTTCCCCAAAGAGCCATGACGATTCATTAGGCAATTGTAAAATCAGAATGTAGCTCCTGACTGTGAATAGTGGTCCATTAATAGCCCTATTTATTGCCAACCAAATAATTAGCTTAGACATGCATCAACAGATCCTGATTGCTTATGAAATAGCTGCCTTCTTCCAAAGAAATCAAATGAGTTTCTGAGGACAGCTCAGGTGTCACCTCAACCTCCGTATTGAAGTGGAAAGAAAAAAAAAAGGAAAAAAACAGCCATTTTGATGTGTTGCTCAGCAACAGAATTGCAGGGGAAACAATCTAGGAATGAAGGAATGAACATTTCCAAGAGAACAGGTTATTCCAGATGAGACATCAGGGACAAGTAAATGTCACAGAGGCATAGAATTTTTTTTCCCCTCTCCTTTAATCAATAATTTAAACAAGGCATTTTGGTTAAATTAAGCACTTAAGTTAGGTGATTGAAAAGCAGAGATCCCAAACCTTTACAGAGAGTCACATCGCTGAAAAATTGTTTATTTGTTTGTGTGAGGAAAACATTAGCTTTACTAGACATTGAATTAAAAATTGAAAATGCTTTTAGAAATGTCACATGTTCATTTAAAGAGGAAGATGATGCAATGTCAATGTTGCTATATTGTGCAGCATCCTTCTCGGAGCAATCTCATATTAATTTTGTTGTTCTCCTTCCCATGTGCCCTTCCCTCCCTCCTTTCTCCTTTCTCTTCTAGGACAAGACGAGCGCTCTGAGTCTCAGCAATGTGGCAGGGGTTTTCTATATCCTCATCGGTGGGCTCGGACTAGCCATGCTGGTTGCCTTAATCGAGTTTTGTTACAAGTCCAGAAGTGAATCAAAGCGGATGAAGGTGGCAACCCGTTCCCTGGCCTTTTACACCTTCTCTCTGAACCTACCCCAGCTCCAGAGCTGCCTTCAGAGACGGATGCAGCCCAGACCATGGGTGGAAAGCCAAGACATAGGGATAACAAAGTGACTGTGTCACTTGCCTTGATAGAAAGGAATAAGAGCATCAAAGGAAGCTAAAAGAGGGCCAAGTGGACCATACTGGGGAGCTGATGCAAGATCAGACATGTGGCACAATGCTGGTTCAAAATCCAGATACAGAGCAAAATTGTAGCACAAACAGAAACAAGATCATGTTGCCATTGCTCAAAATTAATTAAAGCAGACTATGGTGATGAGTATGCAGCATGGATTAAGTGTGCTGGGGTTGGTGTGATACAGCTGTTACTGCAATATAAAAAAAGTCCCCAAACCCAAGCAGTTAACAGCAAGATAAAACTGGGGCAGTGCGGTAATGAATCAGATCCTGTTGTTCTCTTTGCTGGCACCCTGCTGGCACCATTTGCAGGCTGGCAACAGTGATACACGCTCAGAGCATTGTTACCCTGGAATGGATAATGTGGGTCTCCAAGTTCAGAATTATGGGTCCTTTTAGAGAGAAATTGGCCTGTAATGTCTCCTGTGGTTTTCTTCTCTACTCTGTCATGGTCTTGCAGAAGTGTACTTGCTATGACCCAGGAGATTTGTTTCAGCCTTGATTTCTCATGTACCAAACTTTCAGAGTGCCATTTTAAGAGTGGATTGGATTTGAGAATCGTGGGGTTATGTATTTATTGCAGCACTGTGGAACAAGCACATCTTGACTCAGATGATCAGCAAAGGTGCTCCCTTATACAGATACCATTTCGTATAAAGGTGCAGTGAGATCTGAGCTGTAAGACTAACACATTCCTTTTCTTCTTCATCTTGACCTTTCCCATGACCATGGAAGTTGGTATGAGTACAGGAAGCACACAATGAGTTTGACAGAATTTAGAGAGATTTTCACTTCCCCGATCACAGAAACAAAAAGCAAAGGAGCAATCATTTCTTTGGGTTTTGTACCACCATTTCAGAGTATGCTTAATGTTTTGTCAGCAATAATTACATTTCTAATTCACTTGAAAATGTGCAACAGCTCTTTTCCCATTGAAGTTCAGAAAATTCTAGAGGCAATGAGAGGTGCATTGAGCACAGGGACAAGATAATGTGAGCAATTAATGTCCCTGAATATACAATTGAATTATATTTGCTGTCTATACTGTAAAGCTGGGTATGTCAGAAATACATTGTGAAAAAAAAGAAAACAACAGAATGCAATAGCTCCATACTTGTAGTCTTGAGGTGATTCTGCCCTGCTGTTGGCTTTCCTGTGTTAATTGAAATGACCCACTAATTCACACTAGTGCTAGCTTGCAGTGCTCATACCATGTTAAAACCAGTCACTATGGGAAGGAATCGTTTCTCCCGATGTTAACATCAGTCCCTTCGGCTGGTTCCCACCATCAGAGGCTGCCCCACAAAGCGATTGGGCAGAGCCAACCAAGCACCCGCAAGGATAGGCCAGATCCCCATCTAAACGCAGCCTCTGTTCAACAAGTCCCTGCAGACCCCCTGGATGAGCTGCAGATCCTGCCATCACAGGAGGCTGCTCCGTGTCTGACTGGTTGTAAATTTATCTGGTCTGGGTAATTCTTCACCTGGATATCCCAGTCCAGAAAGGATGATGTTGCCATTAAAGATAGCTTAAACACAAAGAAACCAAACTGACTTCATCTTTCAGTTTAATTGCTCAGAACAGGTGGTTCCCTTAGATCTCTGAAAGCAAATGTTTTGGATGGTATCTGGAACAGGAAGATGAGATTTGGTTTCCTGAATTAGATTTGCATTTCCTGGTTACCTCAGTCATTGCTCTAGACGAAAACATAGGCACATGCTCAACTTCTCACATAAGGAAAGGGGTTTTTTTTCACATATGCTTGCAGTGAGTCAGAGTCCACCACACATAACAGTGCTGGAGTAGTAATAGCAAATCTATGGGGGAAGTGTGTATAATGCCTCTGCTCAGATCCAGGATGACAGTTCTGGTGTTGTAGAGTTGGAATAGTTTTTGCATATGGCATATATCCTTTATACCCTGAAACACTGCCGAAACATTTGATTTTGAATGTAGAAGAGGTACAAATTAACAGAGCAGATGCAGTCAGGACATGCAGAAAGCAAGAGTCTGAATGGAGAAAAGTAGAGAGAGAGAACAGTAGCAGAAATACAACATTGGTTTATATTGTAATTTCTCCAACATTGCTAAGGACAGGGGGAGACCCCCCCGTCCTTCCTAAAAAGGGTTTTTGTTTAATCCCACAGCAATCAATCAACGAAGCCATACGGACATCAACCCTTCCCAGGCCAGCTGCAGCAGGAGGCAGTGGAGAAAATGGACGTGTGGTCAGCCATGATTTCGCCAAGTCCATGCAGACGATCCCGTGCATGAGCCACAGCACCGGCATGTCCCTGGGAGCCACAGGATTATAATTGGCCTTTTGACCCATTGCCTGGGTGAGAGCAGGGGCAGCCCAACTCCACCCCCTCCAGAGCCAAAAACAAACCCAACACCAACAAGACAAACGATGATGACAGAAGGGACAATTGGATGGATGTTCTCAAGGAAATCAAATCTATTTCCCTTTTTATTTGCAAACAGATCCACTGGCAGGAGAACAGAAATAGGTCTGTACTGCAATAAGGAGAGTGTAATAGGATTTAACAGACTCGTGAACCATCCCTGATCAAAGAACCACTGGAACACTAATGAGGACTATGCCATTTTGTTTTAAATTGGTTGTTGATAAGTCTTAGTGTGTGCAATATATATATTTTTTCTTACTAATTCCTGTGGTGTCAGGGTAACATCAACCCTTTCCCTCTTCCCTGCTCAGTCCTTCAATCTGGTTTAGTTTGGGATGCAAACAATAATGTCTGAACTACTAAAAGTAAAACAGAAAACCTGTTAAATGGCAAGCTGAACTCCCTCAAGGTATCAGCGTTGACCCCTTTTGTCCATCGTGATTCTGCCTTCCGTTGTTCTGTTGTGAACTCGGGCTGTGGAGTTACTGCAGTGATGCAGACAGGGCTGCAAATAGCTCTCCCTGCAACAGAAGATCTCAATGCAAGGAAGAACCTAAACAAAACACGAGGCTGTTTTACAGGGGCAAAGTCATGAGTGAGTTTGGAAACCCCAGGTGACCTGAGGACAAAGTGATAATTCTGCAACAGATGATGAGTGGAAGTTCAAGAGAAGAATCATGTTCCTGGAGTGGAGAGTGTCATGTGTGGCAGACTAGAGTGGATGGTTGGTCCAAGATCATGGTCAGCTGCTGTTTATGGAAGAGAGAAGTAGATGCCACATTCCCCTTACATGTGACTCTCCTGCCTAGGTTACTGGAGGCTAATAAGGAATTGTGAACCATTTCTTCATTGCTTAGCTTCTGTGTGTGCTCCCTATTTGGTGGTCACATAAGGGAACCACCTTGAGCAGGGAAAAGACCATCTCAAGACATCCAGTTCTAGATGGCTGCCTATTAACCAGTAAAACATGCTAGAAGTCATGGGGCTGCAATGGGAATATCCCTGCCTTTTTGCTCTGAAATCCTTTTATGGCCATTTTTCTAATTAAGAGGGACATTTTGTAGATAGTTGGCCAGAATGGCTTCCTGGAAGAAACTGCTGAAGCAAACCAAGGAGGAGACCCTACAAGAGCTTCGTTCAAGCGTCCATGACATTTGACGGCATCGGGGCTGGTCAAACAGAGCCTTCCCACCAAGTTGTGACCTGTCTGGCTACAAAGCCAAAAGTAGCAGATCCCCACTCATGTATCCCTAGGGAGGGGGAAGCATCCACAAGCCAGGAGAGCAGGTTGCTGGCTGTAAACTTTGTATTGCAGAAACTGTGAGTCCAACCACAGGTGTGGAGACCAAAGGGACTAAGATGGTTT
Source organism: Piaya cayana (assembly GCA_013389865.1). Classification (NCBI taxonomy): domain Eukaryota; kingdom Metazoa; phylum Chordata; class Aves; order Cuculiformes; family Coccyzidae; genus Piaya; species Piaya cayana. Next base: position 40,676 of record WAAB01023187.1, on the reverse strand, counting down.
TCCCGAATCGCACAAAAGGATCATTTTGTGAATCGTTGGCATGGACAGACAAATGCTGCCCACCCTGGTGGGCCTGAGACACCTCCCCAGAAATGAAGGATTCCCAGAACAGCATGTGGAGAGAGAGAGAGAGAAGGTCTCCGGGGCAGGAACTACTTAGCCTTGTCCCATCTCACAGGTCCATCACTGATGGCAAATAAAATACAAAGCTTCTCACAGAACCCAGCAAATATCTGTCCAGGGACTGAGCTGCTATCGGAATCTTATGAGCTGCTTTTTCACAGGTTTTTTTTTCCTTGTTTTTCCTTTCTTTTTTTTTTCTGCAACACAGCAAGAGAGGAGCAGGAAAAGAAGGGAGGCAAGTGAAGAGGAAATGATGCAGGCAAATGACTGACAGATCATTGAGGAGCATCTCTCTGTGCAGCTGTCCGAAGTACAGCTGGAAGCCACCCAAATACAAGTTTCTGTTAGCGTATGGATATGCAGAGCAATACATTTACCACCTTTAACACCAGCCTGGTCTGAGGTATCTGTTCCATCTACACAATTGTCATGCAGCACTTCGGAGACCAGCAAGTCAAAGTCAAAGTCCTCTCAGGCACAGCATGTCTTGTGCCAATGTTTTCCTCTCTCCACTGCTGGAAGCCCTTGTGATCTTCACCTCTCATCACTGAACATGAACTCTGTTTTCAGCCGCTCCAAACACCTCTCCAGGTCACTTTGTGTTGGCTATCATTATTTTTAATCCGCTTTTCTTGATTTTAACTTCAGTTCTGTGGAAGCACTAGCACAGTGCAGGCATCCCACAAGCAGCCTGTTTCCATGCCCAGAGCCCTCGGAAGCATCTCCTGACCCAGCTCTTGCTGTATCCTGGACCTTTCTGCTGCGGTGTGAGCAGGCTGGTGAGACCCATAGGTGCCCTGTCATCCTCCCAGGACAGGACCACACAGCAGCAGGTCACGGGGAGCCTGAGTCAGCGGTTTGACAGTCTCGTGAGAAGAAGCACATCTGCGCTAGGACTGGCTGCCTGTGACGCGAAGATGTGAGATGCAGTTTTCAAAGGCTTTTGATCAGTGGAGGTGTTAAAAAATATACATGAATAGGACAAAAGCGTGGAAAATGTTAACTTGTAATATGTATTTTTACTACACTTTTCTTAAAAATAGAGTAATGGTAAAACTCTTAAAGACATTGACATTTTTTCTCAACAGGAATCCATATTTAACAGTTTTGGCTTTCATTAAATTTTGCTCTTTGGTACCTGGATCTTTTATTTAACAGCTTTATTTAACAGCTTTATTTGTTTTAACTCTCTTTTGGTTTTTCTTTCATATTTTTTTCCTTTTGGCAGTACTGCAAAGGATTTTGCTTTATCAAATGCAATAGTGTTTTTCTTTTCACATTCTCTTTTTTTTCCAAGCAACATTCTTATTGGTAATTATTATTTACATAAAAATGAAACTGTCACTTGGAATTTTAGCACCAAGGATCCATGATCCATTTTTCATACCTGTCCATGCCATTTTGTGCCAGTGCTGGATGTGTGGAAATGAAAATTATGTTACCCCTCAGGCAATATTACCCAACCTGAATCAAACAAGATTTCCTTGATTATTGCTGTGTCTGACTTGTGAACAGCAGCCAAATAAACTGCTTCAGGTTGAAATTGGGAATCTATCTAATATTTACCCAAGAGTCAGGAAACTCAGCATTCTTTGGGTTCAAAGTTAATGATTTTGCTTCATTTGGAGTTTTGTGGGGTTATTTTTGAGGAGAACTATTAGATGATTTTTAGCTTGTGTTTCCGAGAGAGAAGACACATTCGGTTCAGACATAATTCAGAACCAGCACTGGTCCAAAAAACTTCACCAGGATCAGCTTTTCTAAGAGCTCCCATGCTGTTTCTGAGGCTTGGACACTTAAATGTTTCTCATTCAGTTTTCACACAATTGGCCTCATAAATTCTTTATCCCAAAGTTTGTTGAAGTGGAAGTGTTCAAGGCCAGGTTGTATGGGGCCTTGGGCAGCCTGATCTATGGGAGGTGTTCCTACCCATGGCAGGGGGCTTGGAATTAGATGATGTTTAAGGTCATTTCCAATTCAAAACATTCTACGATTCCCCATGCCATCATTCCCATTTACCAGCTGGGGAAGTTGAAACAAAAAAGTGCCTTGGACCAGGCGTCCCCGCTCACCCCACAGGGCCGTAGTTATAGATTCAACATCTCCAACGTCTCCATTCACAAGGTATTTTTTACCCTCTGGTAATTTTTACAGAGTCAGCAAGGGGCAGAATTAATATGTTTTGAAGGGGACTGTGCACTCTCAGGCGTCAAAGCACAAGAGACTCCGAAATCAATGGGTCCTGAGGGGGAGGTTTCCCATGGGCAGGCTATGATGGATCAGCCCTTTTTGGTCTTCCAAAATTGCTTAGGCATCCAGTACTGTACTGTGGGCTTGGATCCTGTCTCAAAATACTTTTCTTGCTCAATGGTTCACTCTCTATCCCCAGTGAAGCTGCTGAAAGGCACAAGAAATGTTCCTTTATATCTTGGCATAAATAGGACAAAATTCCCTCTTAGCAGCAAAACCAAGTATTGCTTGTAAGAAAGTCCCAGCAAGAATCCAAAACCCTCTTCAGCAGCTGTTGAAGCAAAAGAACACCAGACCTTGAAGTGCAGCAGGTGAGAAACAGATGCATCACCTAGTTCATCCTTTTTCCTGTAGGACACAAAGCTGGGGTGCTCCAAAAAGATTTTACTAGACTTACTTGTCCATGTGCTAACCTGCTATCAAATGCAGGACTTACTCATCCAAACTCAGTGAGAGGATGGGGCAGGTGCACAACAAAGTTTGCTGTAATCCATTGGATACCAATAACCTGTTCAACTCCAGCAACTCAGCCACATATCTCCATCAAAAGTTTTAGGAGACATGGAGAAATTTTCACTGTGAACACAGGCTCGTGCTCAGTCTTCAATGACGTGGTCGGCCACACATAGCTCTGGGTCCCCAAGATAATATTTTTGCCCACATTTCTAATAGGTTGATCCCCTCTGGAGGCACAAGTTAGAGCTTAAATTACCCATCACCATGGTATGTGGTAGCCTTTGGACATTGCTGATTCTTCTCACTGCAACAGCATGAGAAATAACAGCACAGACTGGATCAGAGCTAATGAACGTTGCTCCAAAGCATCACCTTGGAGACTGAAGAAGATTGGGTCAGGCCCTTCCCAACAGTAAAGGTACTCGATTAACCCCAAATGGCTTTTAGAGATCTGTGTGACCTGTTCTCCATTGGCTTGTGTACCTGCTGACCTCTCAAACACAGATTCCCCAGTTGCCTACATATTACCCATGGGGACAGACCAATTTGTTGGCCACCAGTGCTGGTTTGGTGTCTTCGCAGCCAACTGCTGGCTAAAACCCCTGTGCTTAGATCTCTGGTACCCAGTTAATTAATTAAATAACTGAAATACAGGGAGGGCACTCTGTCATGCACAGCTGCTTATCAATCTGCAGAAGGGCAGGGCTTTTGGGGCAAAATTCACAGGCAAAGCCCAGATCTAAATATGCTAGAGAATGCCAGACAGAACTGCTCAGGCTCAACGCTGCTCCAGCTTCATTGCAAAGATGGCACCCTTCACAGCTTCCTTCTTACACAGATCTGCTCTGTCCTTTTCCATGCATTTGGTCCTGATGGTTTTAATGCTTAAGAGGAATGAATTTAGGGTGCAAGGAACTGGAAAGTGTTCTTGGCATGGAGGAGTAGCTCAAGATGAATCTCTCCATCACAATCCCAACCATTCCCATTCTGGGATTCTCCACTCAGCCCTGATGGCAGCATCACCTCCTATTTCTCTCCTGACCATCACATCTCTCCTTCATCTGTACATCAGTTTCACCCTCAGCACTGCCAGCTACTCCTCTCCAGGACCTGGAATCGGCTCTGGGTATGAACGTTGTGGTTGCCTTATAGCAGAGAAGGCTGTATCATTAAATAGCTTTAGAAAGCAAATAAACTCACTGTACTTTGGGCCGGGGGCAGAGATGAGAATCCAGCTCCTCACTGGGCAAACCCATCACCCATCACACTGTACTTAGGCAGCAAGGAGCCTTTCTGCAAATGGAGTGTTAGAGCCAGAATCTTGCAAAATGTTGTTATCTGGCTGTTCTCAGAGCACTTGGACTAATCATTTGCCTGGTGCAAACATCGCAAGGAGGCATCAGTGTCTGTCTGCCAGGAGGTACACCTGGCTGGAGATCAGAGGTAGAGTGCTGGACATCACCTCCAACAAACTGGTACCCAAGTGAACTCATCTGCTGGATGGTCACAAGTGGAGAGCTGTCTCTAGAACAGTGAAACAAAATAATCCTCATCCCTAGAAGGGATTTCCTAATCATGCACATCCCTTTCTTATACACACACACATATGCATCCACAGATATTAAGAGATTACTTTAATGGCCCAAATTAGCTGTCAAGGTGCCTTTTCACTCTTAAGTATCAATATAGTATAACATAACAGCCACAAAGTATGTTCATTACTCTGCAGGGCTGGTTTAACATGCTTTCTGGATCCCTTTTGCAGTAATTCCTCCTCTGTTTGAGCTGGTATCAAAATTAATGGCATGTCGTGTTCTGTAAGTCCTGACTTTTTAGAGGAAAGGTACATAGTGTTGTTCATATCAGTATCACAGTGTAATAAATCAATGCTTTCACACTGGAAGGATTTCAGACGATTTCACCATTTGCTCTCAGGAACTCAAAAGACAATCTCACTGCCAGGCCACATGCCAATTAAAAAAGAAAAGAAAAAGAAAAGAAACAGAAAAACAAACAAAAAAAACCAGAAAAGGGAGGGGGAAACAAATCCATTTCATTGCAGTATTGTTATCTGCTTTGTGCAGGGTGCTGACAAACGGACAGCAATGCTGAAGTTTCATCAAGCCCCAATACACAAGGTGATGCACAGCTTGAGGGAGCATCTTCCATGTCCTACGGTATGGCCAAAGCCAACAGAGGCTGGGAGGGGGGACACAGACTGGTTTCACTTGACCAAATAGGAGCAGAGACAAGCCTAGAACAAACTGCTCCAAACTTTCAGAAAGGCATAAGGAAGGTGGAAGAAGGGTGAAGACTAAGCATGCCAGGACAGAGCACTCGGCACCCCCTGAAAAGTGCTCACAGAGTTATCATTCCAGCTTCTTTGGTATCTGCTGCAAGGAGTGCAGTTCACTTACTTAACAACATCTTTACCAAGTAAAACTGAAATTCCCTTGCTCCCAGGAGCATATGTGCAAGACGGGAAGAAGCTGAATTTGAAAGGGGAGCCGTTTTGTTGCCTTAGATTAGCTCAAACTGTGTGACAAGCTTTACTCACTTCAAAACCAATGTTGTTAACCTTGAAATCTGCATTATTAATATTTCAACGTGAGTCCCATCAGGAGCTGCTGAAAGAGCTCTCCTGGACTTATGACAGCTCGTCCTGTTTGATTCTAATCATATATGAATGCATGAGTTAAGAAGACATCATTAAAAGTACATTAAGTTTAATTATGCTAGCAGCCACAGACAGTGGGAGCATAGGCTTAATGCAGAATGTATAATTAGATCAGGCCTAATCCATTAGATTCATATTTGTTAAAGAAAATGCTCCTTGTCTATAAGTATCACTATGAAGTCATCCATAGGATTTGGAGGAACGGCATCATTTTCTAGGGGCTACTTCCCTCCTGCAGCCTCTCCCCTCCTCCCCACCTATCACCCCTGTGCAAGCTGCTGAGACCTCATTCAATTCCTTGCACATCCAGTTCAACAAAAGCACACAAAAAGCCACAGCACGGAGATCCTCCACCCTGGCAGCTGAGCCCCAGGGAGGTGCTGTGGTGGTTTACATCACCATGAACCGAGACGTCATTTGCAAGGAACTGGCACAACCTAACAATCTGTAGATGCATGAGTGCACATAGTCCTAGGTGGATGGATGGCCTCACAACTTACTTAGACCACTGCAGCCATGCTTGGAGATGGAATCAGGTGGTTCCAGCACAGCTCATACCTTTCACAGACTGGAGATGCCGTTGGCTGCAGAATGGATTGGGACAACCTTCTGAACAGAACAACAGAAAAAGAAAGAAGTAAACCAAAATAATGTATGAAAAAAGCCTTTCAGCTCCTTCTAGGGCTGGTCCAACTCTCTCTATTAACACCAGGAGGGTGGGGGACTGTGACTTTTAGAGAAAGCACTGATATTTCTAAGCAGACAGCAACTGATATCTTCAAAGTGAACAGTATGTGCGTGTGTGTTTGCACACGCGTACATCTGTGTGTCATTTAACAATAAAGCATCACGCCCCCCAAAAAAGTCAAAGATGAGAACAAAGAGCAGCTCTTTGGAGAAAGAAATGTCAGGACCTTAATATCCTCACTTCCCATTCCCTTTAGTGTGGTAATCCATACGGCAAGATGAAAGGGCAACCCCATGGCTGTTAATTTTTCTTTCCAGAGTGTAAAACAATTAATTTATAAGAACAGCATCCACTGAACGCTGAAAGGGAAATATAAATTAACCCCTCTGTGGCCAGCTTACCCCATGCCAAAGACGCATCCCTGGTGGAGGATGGGTTATAGCTGCAACCCTGACAACTACAAGCCACAGATTCCCAGGGACTCATAAGAAAATTTTAGGCTCTAACAATGTTCTCCAAGACCCCACAAGATATCTAGCAAAATTCAACATGACATTAAATATCTCCATCTGTGTTGCAATATGTTTTGACAGGGTACTGACACAGAAATATGACCATAGTGTGATCAGCTCTTAGGCTTCATGTGTAGAAATGGTTCTGCTCTGATGTAAGAGAAATCTACCTACTCCTCACAGACCATGTGCCATCTTTTTAGTAGACTATCCAAAAAGCATTAGAAGAGCCTTAACACTGCTCCAGTGACTCATGGATCCTCTTTTACATTAATGAGCAGAGAAGGGGCTGTGAAGTCCCTTTCTGAAAAGGGGAAACTGAGGCATAGAAAGATTCCCATGGAACTGGGGCTACCCAAGGAGTCTGGGCAGGAGGACATGTCACTGCCTTGTCTCCCAACTCCCGGGAGGCTCCTCTCGTCTACAGTCATCCAGTCACCCCACCAAGTCCATCTTAACTTTTCTGTGGAGCCCTGAGCTCAATATTTCCAGAAACACATGGACATGCCCATGCTGCAAACCCTTATCCTTTTTTTGAAAGTCTTTGTGATGCTGTGATTTTGTGCCGGGTCAGAGAGTATGGGAATAGCCTGAGATTAGATGCAGTAAGGCAAAGAGAAGCTCAACTTCAGCCTCTTCTTTCTGTTGTGTTTCTTGAAGATGCCAAAATGTTAGCTCAGAAAGATATTTTCAGTCTTAGAAAAGCACAGCCCAGATTTGTATCTCTGTAGTAAATGCTGTTAGTTCAGCCTGTTAGATACTAGCCAGGAGTCCACAACAGCAGCATTACCTCCTTCCATGGGCCACAAGGTCGGCTTTCCAGGACAGGATTTTCATCCCTGGTGTTCCACCTGATGCCATGCAGAGGACCACGTGTGTTGTGTGGTGGGGTGAAAAGTCCTGTGTCTGGAGGCTAGTGTAGAAAGGGTTAACACCCACCCCACCCCCAGCTATCAGCTGCAAAACTGGGCTAGAATTAATGGAACCAGGCAATTACCAAGAGCTATAAAGGCTGCTAGGAGAGCAAAGAGGGGTTTGCTGGGGTGGGAGTCAAGGCTGGGATTTGGGAAGGCACAAGGCAGGTGNTTCCACCTGATGCCATGCAGAGGATCACGTGTCTTGTGTGGTGGGGTGGTTAGGCCTGTGGCTGGAGGTTAGTGTAGAAAGGGTTAACACCCACCCCACCCCCAGCTATCAGCTGCAAAACTGGGCTAGAATTAATGGAACTAGGCAATTACCAGGAGCTATAAAGGCTGCTGGGAGGGTAGGGAGGGGTTTGCTGGGACAGGTGGGCCGGGGTAGGAGTCAAGGCTGGGATTTGAGAAGGCATAAGGCAGGTAATTTGCTGCCCTGGTCTCTTGTGTTTGATCACTACCTGCATCCTCTCTTGGACCTATGGAGGAGATGGATGGCACTTGCTTGTTTTTGCTGCTACAGGTAGGAGGAGAAACTCTGTCAATGCCTTCCTTCTTCTGGCTGCTGAGCTGGTCTCCAAGCAGGTTTATAGGGAAGAAAACTTCCTTATCCTGGGCTATGGGACTAGTGGTTAATCCCCTCAATTACAAGAACTTCTTCAGCTATTGACAGAGACAGGAAACTGCTGTGCAGGAATAATGGGAGGTAGATCAAACAGACTCAAGAGATATCCTGAAAACTGCTGAATAATGTGCCTGGGGCTTCATAGGAGATGGGTGGAAAGGAGGGGGTGGAGGTGAATGACATTAATAGTAAAGGGAATCAGGGGCACAGGAAAGGAGAATTTCTATACACTGAGCAGAGGCAAAACTCAGAAATGTATGTCCTCAGCTGAGAGAAACCAACTACTTTCTAGGCCAACAAATACTATTTTGTAGCTAGAGTGTGTCAGGTAATGCTGTGTGCTGGGAAGAACAAATAGCCTGTCTCCAGGCTGTAGAGGAGGAACTAAACTCGTGAAAGCAGCCTGCAAATGAGAGAAAAAGCCATGTGTGTTTTTTCTAGATCACAACATACTACCGTGATTTGTTTTGTTTGTCTGTTTTTCTCTTGAAGACTTTTGTGTTTCTAAGCAAGGGAGGTGTGGTAGGCTTAATGTAAACAAGCATCACAAAAACATTTGATTTTGTGGGGAAGTTCATTAACTAAGATGAAGGCTATAAAAGAAGAGCTGTCAAAGTGAGACATCTAAAGAGAAGATAATGAGTTGTACTGCAAGGCATAACTGAGTGGAAGGACAGGTACATATAGAGTTTCTCTGAAGGTTTTGTCTTGCAGCCCCTGTTAATTCACATGAAGAATTGAAGGATGTGGGACAGAAAGACAGGATGAAAGGCAGTGGTTCAACCTCAAAATTGAGGGACTGACTGCAAGACTACCTAGCACTAGGAAGAGCAGATGAAGAGTATGTTTGCTCATTGTTCCAAGGATGTTTGCTACCAATTGGACAAATGCTACAGTCCTTAAAAAAGGAAAGGAATAAAAAGCAAACATATTCAAAGCTCACAGGAAGAGAGTTCCAGCTGGGACAAGTCTTTCGTGATAACAAAAATGTTATGCACAATACTGGACAACCATTGTTGAAAAAACAGCTTGGGAACTGGAATAACTGGAAATTCCATAGTAAAGAAATCCTTTCCAGCCTCATTTACATTCCTACCTACCAGCCATGTGGTGGCCATTGTCACCTATCAGACTCTTATAAATAAAATGTCTTCTCTGTGGTGTCCCAGGGGTTTGTGAGGTTACCGGGCTATCATCTCCCTGACATAGCTAGTCCCAAATTGTCTCTCAAAAAAATATTTCAACCAGCCTGAGAAATCTGTCCTAACCTTTAAGCAGACAGGAAAGAAAGATGGAGAAGGGGCCAAGAACACAGCAGGGTGGTAGCCAGGAGAAAATGAGAAAGGGGATGATGATAATACAGACGCTGATGCATAACGAATATATTGTAATGAGCTGTGATGGAGCTCAATCCCCAACCAGCCCGTTTATGAGGTGCAGCAAGGCTGTGAGCACAGCAATGTGCTGAGCGTGCCTGGAGGGAGCGGAAAGCCCATGACATTCCGTAGGTGTTACTTTTCTGATTTAATGAGCTTCAGCTGCTTCCTGCGAACGTGCTGGCTCCCTTAGGAGATGCCAGATATGTAACTGGGGCATCACCCCAGCCCCCGTTGTCAGCCTCTCTTGAAGGTGAGAGAAAATTTGTATGAGCACCTGGTTTGCTGGCCTTGAGAGGAGCCCGCCACAGAAATACTAGCGAGCCGACACGTGGGTCTCCTCCCACGCTTGGCAGGAAAGCAGGGAGGGAAGGCTTAAAAGCATCATTTGCACAGGAATATAAAAGCAGCGTCTTCATGCCAGTTGGCTCAGAGGCAATGAGGTGCAGCAGGGAAAATATGATTTTGTTTTGTGGGTTTGCCATCTCTCCAGTAGAAACTGCCTTGTAATTACCTCTTTTTACCACTACTAGGTGGATGGAGTGTTAGAGTGGATTGTTTCCTACAGTGCCCTGATATGCAAATTGTGGAGCAGTAGGTTTTTAGCGGTATGTTTCTGAAGAGCTGTGGGATGCCAACAGCGAGGCCAGGAATGACCCTGTGGAGTGAGCTGGTGTCTTCTCACGGCTCAGATCCAGCTTACCCAGAGTCCAGGTGCCACATAGCCTAAATAAATCCTTCACCATGGTCATGAAACCCTGAGAAGTTCTTTGTCATTAATGCTGAAGGAGGGGAGATGCTCAAAGTGCAGGTGACCATGAAAAGTGCACCTCCATGGCTCAGGTCATTGATTGGACAATTTGTGGGGTTTCCCCATTTGACCTACTTTAGGAGAGAAAACATCCTGGATTTTTTTTTCCTCTAATATTATAAGAATGGGGAGATGTATCCCCCTAGGTGATGGGAGGATGCAAGCCCAGATCATGAGGGACTTAGCCATGCAGTGGCTCCATGTAGTCAGTGACTACTGTGCAGCAGCAGGGCCAAAAGCATTTGGGTCTTAGAAGCTATGCAAGACTTCTTATGGTGGGCTATTTCTTTCACTAGCTGATTGCATTGCCGCCTCCCCTCTGCTTTTTGCATATTCTAAGAAAAAAAATGATNGGACAATTTGTGGGGTTTCCCCATTTGACCTACTTTAGGAGAGAAAACATCCTGGATTTTTTTTTCCTCTAATATTATAAGAATGGGGAGATGTATCCCCCTAGGTGATGGGAGGATGCAAGCCCAGATCATGAGGGACTTAGCCATGCAGTGGCTCCATGTAGTCAGTGACTACTGTGCAGCAGCAGGGCCAAAAGCATTTGGGTCTTAGAAGCCATGGAAGACTTTTCTTATGATGGGATATTTCTTTCACTAGCTGATTGCTTTGCCTCCTCCCCTCTGCATATTCTAAGAAAAAATGACTCCCCAATGCCCCAGATACCACCATATGTTTATAAACAGTTGTACTGGTCAGCGCTGCAAAGGGTAGAGGATCCAGATGACCTGTGAACTGATCCTGCCCACCCTAAAAAGGAGAGAAGTAAGGAAGATCTCATCATGTCTGACTACTTGTTTTGAAACCAGCCTTAGGTCCCCTTGGTGCTAAACTCCTAGGACACATCCTCTCATTCTAACTTACAGTTACCACCATGAAAAGTTTTCCCTGGCATGATAAAAGTGGGATAAAACCAGCTGAGAGAGGAACTTCAGAGAAGATAACAGCAACTCAAGCGCCTCCTGCTCATGCAGTTCAGTGCAGCCCAGCTGTCGTACCACAGACGCTGCCTTGCGTGGCAAGGGCCAAATGATGGGGATAATTGCTCTCCCAGCAATACACCGACTATGTACATTTAGGTTTCAATTAATTTGCTGGCTCTAAATGAACTGCCTCCTATTGCTTTCAGCAATCAAGTCTTGTTAATTGAAAATAGTGTTTATCTTATCTCTAGGAGAAGACTGGACTTAAGTAGGGCAACAAAATCCAGTGTGAAGGTAGCACCAAGCAAAAGAAAGAGGGGGAAAATGAAGCTAAGAGAGGACGGCAGCCAGGGTGGTCAAGAAAAGATGTTCAGGCTTGTTGTTGATGATGATGATGATTTCAATGCTTTCAGGGTGTTCTGATTTGGAAGGACAGTTCTTCTCACCTACAGTTTTGTTGTCCCACTTCCAACTGCTTGTGCACTGTCAGTAGGATTGTGTGTGCCCAGGGGTCACCAGCTCATGCTGCAAGGGCTGCTAGTCATGGGGTTTAGCTCTGCTGCAAAGTAAGTCCTTAAGACACGAGATCTAGAACAGGTTTGGGTTTTGTTTTTTCTCTTTCTTGATCCAATTACTTAAACCTCCTCTGTGAGCTTCCCACCAATTGAAATTAAAGTTTTCTTATCCATACAGTCCTCATCCCACTAAAGGGGAAGTCAGAGAAGTTGACCTTAATAAGTTTAAACAAAGCCATGGGCTAGGTTCATTGCTCCTATGTAGATCTTCTGTGAAAGCATCCTACGAGAACTCTTCTGGCTGGTCCCTGATGTGATGGGCACAGAGACAGCTGACAGTTCACTCAGTCTCTCCCTGGTGTTTCCTGCCAGATCTCTAGTTCTCTCCTTGCTGCTTAGTGTCCATTCATGTTTAGGATTCTGGTTTATCCATAAGATTCAAGCAGTATTTTTGCCTGTAGGTCTTTAAGGAAGATGCTTCTTTTATTCAGTTGGCCTTTGGTGATGCTGAGGTCAAAGAGGACAGAATGTTTTGCTGACACCAGCCCCAATCCACATGCTTATAGAAAAGCAAAGTGCTGTGCATGTGTTTTTGTGAAGAGGGTGAGAGAGTACATTTCTCTAGTGGGATCTTTGAGCACTTATGAAAATAGAGGAGAACACGGCTGCCCTGCAGCCCAGACTCACCCAAAGCTTATGCAAACCAGTCTGACATGATGTCCTGACCCCCAGTGAGGTGAGGGCCCAGGTAAGGTAGCACAATGCACTCTACCCTCTCTATCTAACCAGAGCCCTTCATACCCCATTTTTTACCCCCATTACCAGTGCTCCCCAACAAACTCTGCCCTGTAGCAGCAGCTCAGCTAAGGAGGACAAGCCAGTAGGGTCCCTGCTTGCATGGTGTCTGTTGCTGGATGGTCTGGGCCCTTTCTATGCCAAAATAAGACCATTTTGGGGGAGAGGTTTTGTTCTGGCTTTGCAATTTCAGCAGTTGTCAGTCCACATTAGCAGGCATGAGGGAATGCTCAGCACTGTCTTGCACTGTCGTTGCCCTTGGCTTCACATCCAGAGTGGTCCAAGCACCTCTGGTCTCCTGTCCTCCAGCCCTCCCTTGGCACAAGATTTTCCTTATCAGGGAAAATAATTTTAGAGCCTTTTATTACAACAACAGGCTCTGCTCTGGCCCCCGGGACTCCAGTTCTTCTGTGACTACAGCTGCATTTAATTTCCAAGGCAATTCAGTTTTAGGCAAAAAGCAATCTCAACACCCCCAGCTGTTGCCTGCTGCCGGCTGCCTGCAGCATCCCGTGTCAGAGCAGCCACTCTGCTAATCAGCTGCTGGGGGGGGAATTATGGCTGGGAGCCCTGGGCAGGAACACAGTCAAGGTGTTTGATGTCTGCCTTATTTATTTATTTACCAGCCACCATCTCTGCGAGACTCCCTTTCTGCAGAGGAGTGATAAGCCACTCTCGCTTACCCACCCCTGCTGATTCCATTTTCTGCCAGGCACCATCCGTTAGCGAGCACCAAAAAGCCCCTGCTGACATCCTTGCCAGGCTGCCCTCCCTGCCCTGTCTCCAAAACACCTCCTACGTGCCATGGAAACAGCCGGTTTTGCTGCCAGGCTCAGCAGAGTCTGTGAAGGAGAGGAATGAGGAAGGTCTCCAGAGATGTCATGGAAATCCATAAGATGGAAACGAAGCTCCAGGATTAAATGCCCACTGCCCTCCTTACATCTGGTCTGGGTGTGGTGTGCTATGCAAAACAATTTAATTAAGTAATCTCGTTTGCACAGCACTGATTTGCAGCTAAAGGTCAATGTGAAGTGTCTGGAGCTGCATCAGAGTGTCTGAGGGCTGAGCTCTACAGGACTCGTACTTGGATCTTCCTGATGCATTATGAGTGGGAACAAATCTGTTAGCATGGGTTCTGTTGGGGGATTTGCACCTCTCTGTGTTGGTGCAGCTTATCCCTGGGTATGTCCAGCTTCTGCCCTGCCACCTTCTCCTGCCCACTGCTGCTCCCAGTGCCCCTGGTCCCCTCATTGCTCCAGTCTGCCCTAAAACCTCATCTGGTTACTCCATGCTGTGATGTCCCTAGCAACCACACTACCTCTCCAAGTCAACCTTGGCTGAGTAGCCAGCTGGGAGAGAGAGCTCAGGGGAGAATCTCTGTTAACAAGCACAAAGGTTTGGTAGCAATTCCCATCACAGCAGCAGGCTCAGGATGCCATGAGCTGAAGAGAAAAGGAAAGCTCTTTATCCAACAATACCTGGCAGGGCATGAGGATGCTATTGCCCCGGCAACAGTCTTGTTTGTGTCAGCAAATACAAGCGAGACAGTTTACAATGCAGCCTTTCCCATGGGCCAGGGCAGCCCTAAAGGGACATTTGATAACATCCACAGGCTTGTCTCTTGCGAACACTGAGCATGGGGATGCTGGAGCTACAGAAACATCACTCTAGTTGCTGAATTAACAGCTGCATGCACAAATCTTGTGCTAGCAATGGTTGGGCTCCCATCCCTGCTTGGACAGGGATCTGCTGATCAATCCTGAGAAAATAGTCCTGCTTTCGTAGTGCCTGAGAGAGACATGTTGGGAAGGGCTGGAGGGGACAAAACTCCTCCTCGTAAAGCTATAATTAATATTTGGAAGCTACTGGCTGCTCTGGCAATCCCAAGCTACCCACATTGTGTCTGTGCTATTCACTTCTCCTTTCTCCTGCTGCTTTGTGGAGGATATTTATTATTATCTTTATTAATTACATACCACAGTGCACTTAAAATGGGGGGAGTGGAGGGGAATGGCCAGTGCTTTCCCTCTATGGAAAAGGAAAATGTTACATTTTGTACTTGTTGAAAGTAAAAAATAAATCTTGCATTTCACAAAGTGTGAGATGCATTACTAATTGCACAATTATTTTGTTCCATGGCACTGACAAAACAGAACTTGGAGTGCTTTCAACTACTTCTGGTGTTGAGGAAATAATGACTTGTTTCATTTTAAAAGTACTAAATTAAGGGCTCTTCCTTCATGAGAACTATTTCTTGGGCTTCTAGGATATTTCTTCCCTAATCCTTCTTAAGATAAAAGAAGCAAAGCTGGGGTCAGCGTGGACACTGAGAAAAGGGGACTGCTCGATGCCTGCTTCCAACCACCCCATGAAGCAGTTGAGCCTCCTTCAGTGAGGGTGCTGGGCTGCAGCAGGTCACTTGCTTCCTTTTGAAAGATGGTCCCATGAAGGCAAGATAACAGCCTGCATGGCAAATTCATCTTGTGCCCTACAGAGGTGTCAGCAAACATCGTGAATGTATATAGCCGGGGCAGCTCTCACTCCCCAAGGACAGAACGGGGCGATACAGGTGATCCAGCAGTCCAGAATGAATCCTGAGCAAGGGAAAAGAAAAGTGTTATTTGTTTTTGCGTTCAGTGAGAGGGACAGTGATAGAGCTGGAATACAGCAGATTAATTCTTTCACAGGATGTGCACGGACTTCAATATACAAATATTCCCAGGGAGGTGGATTTTGCAGGTCTTTAAATCTGGGGTGCCCAAAAGCTCTTCTAGAGTGAGAGATTGGATAACCCCACCTCTGCAGGGTTGGGTGCAACGTGTCCTTCCATAGCTGCTTGCTACAAGCCCACTGTGCAGCCCTATCCCATCACATCGTGGCTAGCCAAACTCAATTTAATACACCTATAAAACTACTGACATTGAAAGTAGCTCTATTGACTTTTTTCTGTGCACTTCTCCCTTGCTGTTCTCCCACCACTACCACCACACACATCAAAATCCAATTTCTGGGCCAGATTCAAGTCTTTCTCTTCCAGCTTTGCCCTAGGCTGAGGGAGGGCCTGGCAGCACACAAGAGCAGCATGGGCGAGAGCAATCTCACTCAGCTCAGCAGGTAAGCGCAGATGTTCAGAAAACTAACCTCTTCAAGACCAGAAGAAAAATAAGTCTGTTTCTGTAAGATTGATCTGCTGGCACCAACAGAGCAGTCAGCTGGACTTCTAGGAGAGCAGCAACAAACAGCAAATTAGAAGGTGTCAGCCTGCTGAGATTTCAGACAAATTAGAAAACGAAACGACGATGTCGCTATGCTTTCCTTTCAGTAGCTGCTGGCTAGGCAAAACCAGCTCCTTGCTTTCCTGCATGCCAGCCCATGACTCTACTGCAGCGGCCAGTGGCCACATTCGAAGGTGAAGGACCCAGTGGCCAGCTGGAAGCTGTCGTCAGGGCACTCTATGGGGATGCTGCATCCACTACCAGCAGTGCTGGTCTCACTGAGGGACATGGTTTAGTGTTTGATAGGAATGGTTGGACTCTATGATCCGGTAGGTCTTTTCTGACCTGGTGATTCTGATTCTATGCTCCTTCAAGCCAAGCTGTTCCTCAAACCAGCCTATTTGTCTTGCTGTCAGTTCCCTATATTTTTAAAGCAAGCTTGAAGTTCTTTCTGCTTGTCTTAGAAGGCTTTGAAATGCAGCTACCCAAACCCCCACATGCCAGTGCCCCATGTACAGCAGGGGAGTGCTGGGCAAGCTCTGCAGGGCACTTTGCTCAGCATGACTATGGGCAGTGAATCACCCTTTGGCTACAGCTGACTTTGAAGATGAGATTCTTGTGTTTACTAAGCAGCATCCCTGTTAACTTGTGCAGCCTCAAGATACATCTGGTTTTCCCTTAATGTCCCCAAATTCCACCTAATTGTGATGTTTCTAAATCTTTTCTCCTGACAGCAAGACATTACTCACTGTGCAAATGAAGAGAAAGAGAACTATGTTCAGAAAGAACCATTCCCCAGGGAGGTCAGTGGGTCAAACTACTTGAGTTACCTTCACAGACTATGATGATGTGGCGACAGATGTTTCCACGAATGCATAATATTTCAGAAAATGTTGTTTAGCTGCGCTAAGGAGGATCTGAACAAAGCGACCTTAGTCTCCAAAGCTGACCTAGCATATACTTTAAACTCTGATCCTATAGGAATGATGCTGCCAATGCTTCCATCCAGCAAAACTGATGTAGCTCCAGATGAGATGGACACTTAAAATATTGCTGCTGGTCCTGGAAGCCCTCAGAATAAAATTATCCCAGATTACAATAGCACAGAAGTACTGCACTGAGGAGTGCAAGTTTGCAGCCAAATTGTGTTCAGATAAATGCACTTTCGAGTGTAGTTTTGTCTTTCTCTGAAGTCACAGAATTGTAAAGAGTTTTTTTGTCCTTGATCCTAAGGACTTCACTTGATTTTTCATTTAGACTAATGAAATCTGCTTCCACTCTTTCTCCTGTTCCCACTGAATCAAGGAAAACACTTGCCTTTTTCTCCTGCCACTTTTATCTTAGAAATTACTGCTCCTTTTTGGCTGAAAAGCCTGGAAGAGTTAAACTACCCCAGAGAAATGACTGCAATAGCTGGATGTGCAAGACAGAACCAAGGCAGAATGAAGAGTCTTCAAACAAAGTGGGGGAGGGAGAATGCTTTCAAGTGTTTTATAATTACTAAGGGTTCTTTTTAATCCTGTTTACATTTAACTTTGCACATTAAATCCACAACCGTGGTGTGCAACCAGGTGCAGCAGCAATATACAAAATCTTATTAAGAGGAGCAAATGAAGAAGATGGGAGGATTTGAGATGGGAAAGGAGGGGCGTTGTGATGGAATTAACACCTGCTGATTTTCATCCTTTCTAACAATAAATTGCTTGTCAAGAAACTCAATGAGGACTGACTACTGTCAGTTACCTATGCTCTTGAGAAAAATAATTGCAATGCAAAATGCAAGGCGCACAGCAATCTCCAAAATGTGCTGGTTGCTTGGGTTTCCATCTAGTGGGCTCTGCCTTGCTGCAGCTTGGCATCATTCAAGGTCCTTTCCACTCTTCTCCTTCACTCACTGATGCTAATTGCTGTGGGGATTTTCACAAACACTAGTTCAAACCTAAATACAAAAGAGTCTTGAGCAGTCTGGCTGGATTGAACTGTTCTGTCTGCATCTTTTCAGCCCTGTCAGTGCTGCTTGAAATAAGCGAGTTAGATTTTAAACAGGTTTGCTGTTAGAATGGAAACATGGATCAACTGATTACTGGACTCGCTTAGGAAAGTCTCTCAGCTGACACTGGTGCTTAAGCATTATCAGCCACTTCTTATTAATAGCTGTAGAAATTAAATTTAACTGTCATCATCCTTCTTACACAGAGGCAGAAGTCCCGTACTCAGTGAGAAGTAATGTATTAAGATTGCTCAGAAAAATAAGTGCTGAACCAGAAATTTAATCTCTACCTGGGCATTATTTAAAATTCTCTTTGCTGCCATGGGATTAGGAGAAGGACTCATATGGAGGAAAACAATGGAGATGTGGGTATGCTTCAGGATTTAGATTTCTTTTACTTTTCCATGGACAAAAGGTGCACTTGCTCCCATGTGAACCCCCACCTGCAAGCCCAGGGCTGAGACAATCCAGGCTCCCCATGAACACCTGGGAAAGCTACAGTCAGTGTTGCACAAGCTTAGAAGCCCAACCAGACTGAGAGTTCTCTGGCAGCAGGATCTTTTCCATCATGTAAGAAAACATCTCCTGCAGAAAACAGAGGAAAGAGAGTTTATCTCTGAGGTATGTCATCTCCCCCTTCCACCTTCAGCTCAGCGTTATCGTGGAACTGCCAGGGGACTCTGACCTTTGTGGGAAAAGTTAAATCATTGCAACTTTCATATAGTTTAATATTGCTCATTGATTAGTTTCCTTCTCCCTGGAGGCAAGAGGATTTGACTGAGAGCCAGAGCTCAGCAGTACCCGGTGCTGTGGGTGGTATTGAGCTTTCAAGAGAGAGAAAACTGACAAAATAAAATGCAACGAATGACTTTCAGAAATAAAGACAGCGAAACTAGTGACTTTCAGAACACAGGTTTTTCCTGACCTGGACTAAAATCCTGCTACCATTTCCATAAAGCTTTAAGTTCCAGAGACACACAGACACTGACAACTTATTTCGGCTTCAAACTATCTATTTAATTTGTTGTAGCTACAGAAATGTCATATAAGACTGGTTTGAGCAGGTTTTTTTTGCCAAGAATTGTACATATTTGTTGTACCCACCTAAGAGCAGGCTTATAAATGCATCAGCTGTGTGTCCTCATCAGTGATCCAGGATGCTGGTGGCGTGATGCTGTGTGCTTGCTCCCTGCAATCACTCTCTCATAAGCAGGACTTCTAAATCTGACCTCAAGCTGGCAGGAGGATGAAGAGCTGCCTGTTCAGCCGGCACAAGCAGAACTACTGCCAGGGAAATGGCCAGCAAAATTGGGGCATAGAGCTCAGGGGAGGAAGTTTTTCAGTGAGTGGGTGCCAGGGTGGCTCCCTTGAAAATGTCCTTCTCCTCTGGACCCAGAGCATCCATCCTCACATAAATTCGCCTCTGTGCTAGAAGTGCTGAAGGAAGCAGAGCTGCTGAGCAGAGGGGACCCATAGTTACAGCCTGTTTAATTGTCTCAAAGCTCATTTTGAGAAACCATGAGCAGTAATCTCTCTCTTAATAAAATAGCCAAGAATAGCCATGTCTGAGCAGCTCTTCCTACTTGATTAATCTCATCTCAGCCCTGACCTCTCTCTCCCAGAGCTTCTTCCACAAATTTGCCTTTTTCTACTGAGTCATGCACAGTGCAGATCTCTCAACTCCCAGGCTGTTTCTTCAGTTGCATTATATTTTTAAAACCTGGGTTGGGTTTTTTCCTCCCCCTGTGTTAAGCCAAGTATAGGCTGCGGTCTGGTTTATGAAGTCAGGTTTTGCACCTCCTGCCAGAAGTCCTAGTTAACAGCTTCCAAAGGGATCCTGGTGCTCAGCACATCCCATGCCATGTTGGCTATGCTGCAGCTTTTGGCGTTGGCAAAGGAGGAGCCTCATTGCAGCAGCCAACAACAGGGAACAAGTTTCTCTTTTCTGCCCAGCCATTCCCTCCCTGGTCTCAAGATTTCGGGGTCTCCAGCATTTTCAAATGGCTGTTACAGCCCTCAAAACTGCCTCCCTCCTGTTTTCCCCCTGCTGACTCCTGTGCTGCCATGTTCATTAATGGGAACCTCCCGCCCATGAGCCTGTGAAGCCTCTGCTCTTGCTTCTGCCAACAAGCATTACAGGCATGGAAAGAAAAAAACAAGAGGAAAATATCGAGTCCAAGGATGGTCATTGCTTTCCTTGGTTTAAGGGGTTTGTGCTATCCCATGTCAGCTTAGATGAGGTCAATATAATTATAGCTGTAGATGACAGAGAAATACTGAGTATTAAGAAGTAGCTAGAAATTAATCTCAGCTTTATTTACTTATTTTTAAGTACAGCAGTGCACCTCCCAGCTCCCTTATCTTTTTGGGTGCACCTGGAACTGCAAAAGCTTTAAACTTGCAAATCCAAAGCTTAACCAGGCTAAATAGTTTTGCTTCAAACATTCCAGAATGGTAGGGGAAAAAAAAAAAAAGGAAAAAATCCTACTCTATATTTGGCCTTTGGATTTGTTGCTCATGCAAAAGAGAAAGGTTCGGGGGAGCTTATGGATTTGTAGAGAAGCTGAAAATCTTGTGCCTGCTTAGCAGCCTCCATTGCAATGCAGGCAGAAAGGCGAGAGCTGCTCCTCTTCTTACTTGCTGGTGTGAGCCCCAGTGCTGCCCATCCATCCCTGCTGAAGGGTCCTGCGGCAACGCCAGCCCTGGGGTTTGATTTCCCCCAGTTCTACTCAATGCCTTCAAAAACTGCTTTTTAAGCAATTCTTTTCTCATCTCAAAATAAAACTTGCCTTCCTCCTACTGCAGTTATTTGTGGAAGATTTATAAGATGTCCGGGAAGGAGAATAATTTTCCCCCTTCGCTCCCAGGACCTTCAAAATTATGGAAAAAAAATAAATTAATCATCATCATAGAAAAATGATGGTGATGTCAGTGTGTCTGAGTGATGTCAGGAGTGGTCATGGAGACAGCCTGGTAACTAACCCCTGAAGGATCCTCACGGGTCTCTGCTCCAAAGGAGCTGGTGAGTGGCAGAGCAGGGAGCTGTGCCCTGGCAGCGGTGCCCGAGGTGACTGTCAGCAGAGGTTGCTCTGCCAGCGCAGATTTTCATCCTGCTGCTAGAGAACTCTGACAGCACATGCTTTATGAAGCTGGGTGTTTGCATCAGTCTAAGGATGCTGCCTGCATCCCTTGCTGTGGAAACACAGCCAAGGGCACTAGGAAGGGGCTGTGACCTTGAGGCCAGAAGGATGAGGACAACTTAAGCTATTTCCCAGAGGCAGAGAAAAAGGGTTACAGGCCAAACCCTCTCTCTTTAAGTAAGTTTTCCAGCACATTGGGAGCAGGACAGAGTGAGTCTGTCAGCAGCGCAGCATTTCCCATTGCTTGGGGCTGTCCATCTCAGGGTGTTACAACCCCTCAGTCTGAGCTGGGACCTAGGAATCAAGAATGGGATTTTCACAGCGTTTAGGGCATGTTCTGCCTGATTCCTCAATGTTTGAAATTTTAACCAAGATCTTGCAAGTTCTCTGGACTTTTAAAGAGGACGTGTGCTACATGGTCCATCTTTCAGTTATTTGCAGCAAAACAGGACACTGCATATAAGAAAAAGAAGAGCCGCAGCAGCAATTCACTGACTCACGACTAAAATTTGATGAGAAGATGCCTCCTTTCAGTCCTGGCTACTTTTTCCATTTATACCACACCTAAAGTACATGGTGGATGGTTGTGAACAGTGAGCAAATCTGTCCAGAGGACAGAGTTCCAGTGGACTTGAGTTTGGTATGTTAAAGGTTTTTTAAGGTTAAATCCCCTATTTTTAAGGTATCTTTTGGAGTTTAAAAGCAGGCTAATGTGCCAGTAGAGTCACATCCATTTTTCAGCTTTACTTCATGAAGAAAAGACAAGGGTCAATGTGTGTTCTGCAGGCTCAAAGAGCAAGGAGATAGAGAAGGCTTCCGATCTATCCATATTAATGATATTTCTTTCCAGTCTTGACTTTTACAGCACTTCGCAGTTTGGGTTACTCATTTTTCAGTGTTTGGGGCTGGCTGGCAGGTTTTCACTTTCCATCAGTAGAGTAAAGCGGATGGTTACCCCTAAATGTCTGAGAGCGCCCAGGAGAGCCAGAGGAACTCTGGAGGAGGGAGCACGTTGGTGCCATCCTTGCCGTGGAGAGAATGAAGAGGGACAGCTTCACCACAACACCAGCCTACCTGCTGCTTTTCAGTAATCACCCAATTTAGCTGCTTTTTTTTCCCCCCCCCTCTTTTTTTTCGCTATTAAGATTTATGGGGAGGATGGTGCTCAGCTGTATCTGAGTGCAATAAACCTCTTGCGGCTGCTAAAAACCGAAGAGCTATTCTTCCAGCTTGTTAGCAGTCAGGAAGATGGAAGGAAGTGGGAGGAATCCAGAGGGTGAGGTTTTCTAATGCCTCGCTCGTCACTGCCAAACCCAGCGCTATTTATGGTGCAATTATCACCACAGACAGACTCCTTTATCATCCAGCCAATATTCTCACAGAAATCCTATTGCAGCTCAGCCACTCCATATATCAACTGGGTGCAGGCAAGAGCCAGGTGAAGAGGTTCACTTGCAGAGAACACATCTGCCAGACGCTGCTTGTCCCTGGCATCCCTGCTCACCCTGTATTTACAACCAGGGAGGAGGCTGCTGGCCTTCTGCCCTCCCAGCAGTCCCTAAAGCAGCAGGAGGAGGCAGGGATGGGGTCAGGCTGTTCTTCACAGCAATGCCAATGGGGGATTCCTGAGGGAATCTTCTCCTGTTGGGGCAGGACAGAGGGGTTTTCAGTAGTTACACAGAGACAGCAATGAGGCTGCTGCACTGAGGATGGCTCAGGGTAGCAGGGGAGAGAGAAGGTTTTGCAGAGTAGATGCAGAAGGTGAGTTTTGACCCGTGTTTTGATAAATGAACCACAATGCAGAAGAGACGGAATCAAATACCTGAGCAGCAGATTCCCTGGGTATCTGTGTACAGCTCTGCTGCATCCTCCTCATGTCTTTCCTAGCTCCATTGACTGGACCAGTGCTGCAAGCATCATCCTCTAGGAGTCACCTTGAGTGGGTAAGACAGCTTCACTGACCAAAAGTTCTCTTCCCAAAATTCCTTTTTCTCTAGGGAGGAAACTACTCTTCTCTCCTTACTTTGTGCTGAAATCCCTCCCAGATTTTGGCTGCACTTTTCCATAGAGCAGCAGGGTCTTGGAGCAAGCTCCCACACAGCCCACTCTTCTGGCTGGTTTGGAAAAAACGACCAGAGCAATTTGGCTCATGCACAGCACCAGTGAAGCTAGAGATCTTCAATACCTGTCTGGAAAAAGACTGTGAGATAGATTCAGAGGTAGTTACTTAGGGTTGAGATTCCTCTCCCCATTGGCAGATGCATTTCTTTTCTCTCTCTCATTGCTTGTTTTCACAGACCTTGTCAGGACCTCAATATATCTGGAAGACTCTTCCCCTGTGTCAAACGTGGGTGGTACTGGGCAGCTGCTAGTGGGAACCAGCAAGAACAGATGCAAGGCTGCTGAGTCACGTAGCTTAATTTTCCTGGAGAATTGGACTAACCTCCCACCCACATCGCTTTTTCCACTACCAGGGCAGAGCTGGGATGTGCCCTGGTCTGCATTCCACCATCTCCCCTTTCTCTTTCACTGCAAAGAGACAGGCTGCATTTAATAAATGATGAGCCTTAGTACTTGCAAGGAGTGAAATTCTTGAGGTAGAGGAGGTAAAACAATCACTGCCTGTTTACCTTCTAATTGTCACTGACTCCTGTCTTTTCACGTTTCTGTTGCTTGAAAAGGGAAGAACAGATCTAGGCAATGTAATTTCATACCACAAACACACTGGCTTAATTGCAATCCCCATAAGCCAGCCACACAAACCTCTAAACAAATTTGATTAATTTATTTCAATTTGCACAAGTCTCCCTCTCAGACTAAAATTAATGGAGGGAAACAATTAAGGTAAACACAGAACTGCTGAGAGAGTTGTCCTTGCTTAAAGTCACATTTTATTTTAATAATGCTATATTTATATAAGTTCCACGCTTTTAACAAGTTCCCCCTTTCCTCGACATTCAATCAGTCCTGTAAATATTTTGCCTGGGATGAAACAGTTTTGTGAAATCAGAAATCAGCAGAGAGGACTCGAGGCAGGTAGAGATCGAGTCACCGATGGGTGCTTGGGGGACACGGGCTGTGGGCAGAGACTCAGGCAAGAGATCAGCATATTTATAGGGTCCTAGATGATCTCCCTCTCTCCACAAGCTGGCACGCTCCACCTGAGTATCAGCAATGGTTTCCTTTGATAATATTTGCTTTGGTTGGGAGTGGTGCCCTAAACCAATGGAGACCTCACCAAGTAGGCAGTGCCCATCGCTCCTATCCATGGCAGCAAACGCCGCCCCTGTTCCCAGCTGCCCGCTCTGACTCTTAGAAACCTACACATCTGGTCTGAAACTAATTGGTGTTCATGAAGACTTAGATAGTCCCCAAGAGAGCCACTAGTATCGGTGATGGCTCTCTGCATTGCTGTGCCATCCAAGGACACAGTCCCACCTGGATCTTGCCACGGAAGGAACAGGACAGAGTTGTGTTTGGGATAATCCTGCACCTCCCGCTCAGGGTCAGCCTCAGGTGTGTGGCTGTCACGGGACAGGGTGTTAATTCCTCCACCAGCTGCACTCTGAGGGGCTGAAAAGTGGCCCTGAATCAGGTGGAGTGGGAGGGTTTGGAAACAGCCCCATGTGGTTGCCCCCAAATCCACAGCTCTCCAGCTGCGGGTTGGCAGCTTTGCTGGTGCGATGGGCCCAAATGAGTTTTATAAAGCCTGTAGGAAAATGCTGTCCCAATAAACCTGTTTACTTAAGGTGTAAGTGGCCCATGTCACACTGAGACAGCTCCACCTGATGTGTCTTCCCAGGTTTTCTCTTTGTGCCTGGATCAGGGCTTGGCTCTGCACAGCTCCAGTCTGCACAGCCTGGGGATGTGCCAGCGAGGCACCTCCAAAATGCTACCAAACAGGAGACAAAGGCATTTGCCCGCTTACCACTTGATCTCTACTCCAGGTGACCTTCAGCATGTGTCTGCAATCACCCTGCTCTGCTCCATACACCATAGAGACTGATTTCACACCAGGCACAGCCCGACCAGAGGATGCAATGGAGCCATTTCTTCAGGGGGACAGGCAGGTCCCAATCCAATCACTTCAGCAACGACTTTGAGTCACTTTTTTCATCACTTGTCATTTTCTGCCTCTGAATACATCCCGTGGGTGAGTTTTCTTGAAAGAGACAGCACATCTGTCTTCATTGCTTTCCTTTATTTATTTTTTTTAAAAAAAAGCAGGAACAATACAGCTTGTCTTTCATTGCACAAACTTGTATTACTAAGGATGAAAAAATCAGGTGCTGGTTTTCTCCCTTTTCTTCCTACCTTCATTAACCTTAACACATACGGTGCTCCTCTTCCAGCAACAGCGAGGCCTTGCAAGAGAAGATCTTAGCATGAACAATGCCATGTTGATTTTCCACTGTCTCATGCACTAGCTGGTCTAATTAGCTTGGAAATGCATCATTTGTTAAAGAAAGATGAGGTGCAGCCTGACACCTGCTGTATAAATTATTTGCCACTTTAGCTAATTGGTTGCCCACACTATTAGGTAGGGGAAGTTGT
The DNA here is from genome assembly GCA_013389865.1 of Piaya cayana. Taxonomy (NCBI): domain Eukaryota; kingdom Metazoa; phylum Chordata; class Aves; order Cuculiformes; family Coccyzidae; genus Piaya; species Piaya cayana. Next base: position 15,103 of record WAAB01023187.1, on the reverse strand, counting down.
CACCGACATCTGGAATTGAAGGTGCCAAACAGGAAAGGAGGAAATGGGGTGAAACGGTGGACAGGAGCTCAGGGGAGCTGGAAGATGCATTTTTTGATGGTGGCAGCAGGGCCAGTGCTAGTGCTGGTTTATACCTCTGCAGAAATTTAAACAAGTGGAGGACACATCCCAGTATCCACAGAAGTGAGGGCTGGATAAGGTGGGAAGTGGGACCCACTTGGAGAGTGATCCGCTGACTACTGGGACCTTGTTGGGTGATACTGGGCAACAAGTTGTCTCTCCCCAGCTCTGGCTGCTGCCTGTAAAATCTGGAGAAGGATACAGATGTCCATTTGAAAAGCTCTGATGATGAGTGCTATATAAAGGTGAGAAATTATTACTAGGTATTGTTGGGATGTGCAAGGGAAGAGCACATGCAGAGACGGAAAAAATACAAGGAGGAAACAAATTGGAGAAGCAGACAGCAAAGTGTAGTGGCACATGAAGGACAGAGCTTCCGTGTTGTGGGGCTGGGTCACTCACCTTCCCTTGGATGCCAAGTGCCTCTGAGAAGCCTCCGCAGAGATGGACCCATTTCTCCATGGCTCTATCTGCAGATGAAGCTGCCGCATGCAGTGCCACCGAGTCTGGGGCAGAGAGGCTGGAGGTGCCTGTAGCTGCCAGTCCTACCCTTGACAGGCGGAACCAGACCTGGCCTCTCTGCAGGTGAGTGGTGAAGGACAAGGTGAAGTAGGAGCCCTTGGAGATGAGGAAGGAGACACTCCTGGACACCTTGGGTACTCTGTGTCCCCACAGACAGAGTCAAACCTTAACAGCACAGGTCCAAAACTGCCCAAAATGGATCTTGAAGGGAAAAGGAGCTCAGAAGGGACTGGTTTGGTGGGAGCCAGTGATAAGCACAACATCCACCTTGCAGTCCCACTTGATGGTGAGGATGCTAGGGTTCCCTCACCTAAACATTTGGTATAAGGTTGGGAGAGCAGCAGCATAGATATGGTCAGGTCCCTCGCAACTGCTCAGCAAAGTAACGTGTCACCCCAGTGGGGCTGAGAGGCTGGGTCTGTATTTGCAGGGAAGGGGTGTAGGACACCGTTATGTCCCAATTATATGCTGGGACAAGAGGTTTGTCATCTCCCTCCTTTGAGCTGAGACCATGACAGCAAGCAGGGTGGCTGGAGGAAGGTAGGGCGGAGGACACTCTCCAGCTGATCCAGTCTCAAAGGGCAAACAAGACCTAGCTGGATGGACTGGGGAAAGGATCTCTCCGGACAGACTCTGTACATCTGGGAAAGAGGAGATGGCCTCAAGTGATGCTCTGTGCCAGTCTCCAGCTTTGCTTTGGGTTGTTAAACAGCTCTGGGCAGCCCACACACTGTGCAGGGCCAGGACTGATATTGGAGCTGCTACTGGGGCTTGAGGTTGAGAAAAGCTTGGCCAAGGTCCTGGCAGCAGCTGATACCGTACATCCTCTTCACTGTGCCTTCCTCCGCACCCGCACTCAGACTCTTCCTGACATCTAGTGGGAGCTGGGCAACACGGCATAGGGATCTGGTGCCAGCTACAGACTCCTGGACACACAGACATGCACTAATCACCTAGTTGGGCACAAGGTCTGGGCTGCTGGAGCCACCAAAGGGGCTGGCATCCAGCTGGGCTTCACCAGGGCACGGTTGTTCCTTCACAGAGAATTGCTGGGCATGAAATTCAAGGTATCATTCTTCATGGAGCGAGTTGTTAATGGCCTGGCACAGACTGTGGTCTGAGGCATGGGAACTTTTCAGGGTTACCCACCATCTCAGACCACTTGAGCCATCTTCCTCTCTCCTAGTGATGTCCCGGGTTCCCAGGCAGCATGCAAAGCAGAGTTGGGTAGAGGTTCCCTTCATGCCCTTGGTTTTGGATGGCACGTTTGGAAGGTAGAGGCAAGGGATGAAGTGGGAGAAAGAGACAGGTGAAAGCTGCCCTGGCAGGACATCTCCATGCTGGGATTTGAAGACCATCCCCTCTCCATCCAGGGCCACCCTCTCATTTTATAACTGTGCATGTCTCCCTGGATGACATGTCTCCCTAATCCCTAATGACAGCTGCCAAAACCAAACCTGCTCACAGCTCACAGCCTTCTGCCCCCAGTTACAAAGGCAGAACAGGAACAGATGCTCCCCACAGCATTCAAGGGACAGATACCCTGCAGGGCATCCTGCCCTAGTCAGCATCTCTATCAGACTGGTCTCTTGATTTGGTCTTTTTGTATCAGCCCTTCCTTCCCCAAAGCCTTTAGCTGCAATGACAGGCAGGAGCTAGTCCCTTCTTCCACATGCTCCGTTTCTGAAAGCAAAACCAGCTTATTTTTCCCCATGTTGCCACCTACCTTTGCTGGGTGCAGTGTTCACTGCATCTGTCTAACTTGCTGTCTGAAGGCCAGGGTGTCCCCTCTTGCCACAGCCCCAAGTCTCCTTGGTGACATCCAAACACTTGCATCAATCACTGGGTAAAAGTTAAAACACCAGCAACAATACAACAACAAAAGAGGTCTTTATTTCAATGACCAGAAAGAAAATTTAATTCAAAGAGCAAAGATATTAGTACAAACCTCAAAGGCGCTCCAAGCAAACTGGAGAGATTTGCATGAGTGCCCTCCCAAAGCAGCCAGATGCAGTCCTGGTCACTGCCTCTCGCCCAGTGGGGACACAGTGTAGACCCAAGCTTCTCCCCTACATCTTCCCACGCTTTCCCCTTCCTGGGGGGACCCACAGCAGCCCAAGGCACTCCCACACCTGGGGAATGGGCAATGTGGGGGATAGATGAGGGGCTTTGGGGGTCTCTGGGTGAGTTCATATTGACCGTATGGAAAAGAAAGGCACTTCCCAAACTTCAGCGGCACCCCATCACCTGCGCACACACTCTCTCCAGGAGTGTAGTTGAACATCCATCACCTGCCCCTGCCCACCCTAATCCAACAGCCTGGGGATACAGGCCTTTAAGGGAGTCATGGTGTCCCAGAGAAAGCCTCGAAGTAGGAGAGGACATGGCTTAAAGGCAGAGGAGCAAACCCAGCTTTGAGTTGCACTCAGCTGCCCTGTGCCCATTATGGTCCCTGATGAGCAAGCTCTCAACTACCCCGACTGTCTCTCCAAGCAGGCACTTTGCTGGAGAGATGGAACTGAGACCCCTTGCTCCTGGAGAGAGTAAGATAAGGAAAGATGGTGACCCTGGGTAGCAACCTCTCTGGAGCTGTGTCCTGAGTCTCCTGCTCTGAGTTCAGCCCAGACCAAGGAGGTAGGACCAGCATTTCAAGATGCTGAGATGCATCACATGCAGCAAGGAGCATTGTAGTCCCAACCAGATTTTCTTTCCCACACACACGTCCAACAGCCTACTGAGCCCCAAGACAGGGTGTGGAGCCTTTGGGAAAAGCAGGGATAAAATTCTGGAATTAATGTTAATCCAGTGACTCACTAAGTGGCTATCACTCCTAAAATTCAACTCAAAGCCACTGAAATTATGGATAGAAGAAAAAAACCCAAACCTTCAGGATTTTGTGGTCCAGGTCTTTGTCTGGACTGTTCTGGGGAATTCTCTTTTCCCTGTGTTTAGAGACAAGAAGCAGACAGGCACTTGCAGGCAGGCACTTGCTCCCCTAATATGGGACTCAGCCTCAGACACTGGTCCTGCCCCCTCTCTGACTCTCCAGAGATTTGGCTCCCTTTCAGCATCCACTGAAAGAATGTCAACTGTTCTGGGTCCCAAATGCAAGGATCCAGCCTCACCTCAGATCCTGAGGATGTTTTCTCCTGAGGATGCAGAAAGTTCACAGAGACATTGAGTACGGGAAAATTGCACTAGTCAAGGAGCAGAAAGTCTCACAAAGCCACTTCCAGGCTTAACTCCCTCACACCATCAGCTCCTTCGAGCTCCCAGGCCTGACCCTGCAACCTGAACCCGGAGAGGCTCAGAACAGCAGCCTTTGGGTGGGAGCAAAAGCACCAATGCTACCAAATGTCCCTCTTCCCACAGCACTTCACAGCAGGGGAGTTGGCAGCTGGGAAGCAGTCAGCAGCCTCCAGCAAGGCTCCAGCCCAGGGAAGTGGCTGGTGAGCTTGGCACAGCAAATACAGCAGAGCACCAAGCAGAGCAGTGGGAAGGGAACATCCAGACCCCGGGCACATTTGGAGAGAAGCATCTCCTTGCTGAGTGGTCATGGAGGTGGTTAGGACAAGGATCATGAGTTTCAGATTGTTTAACTTAACCTTTCTCCTGTTCAAACAGAAATTGAGTCAAAGTCTTAAGCAGAGGCATAGGCCTCAGCTCCTGAGGCTGGGGGAAGCCTTGGGACCTCCCTGCCCCCTGGTGCCACCTCTCTCAAGCTTCTAAATCTGCTGCAGAGAGTAGGATCACCTATGAAACCCCCCCCCCATGGTGTCCTTCAAAGTAGAAGAACCAAAACCAAAGCAATCTTGGCGCTACCCCTTTTGCCCTAAGGAGATTCCTCCTTAGCACTAAAGCAGCTCAACAAGTTTTGCTTCCTGAGACGCAACCCAGCTTTCCATCCTTGTTCCCCCTTGGGTGACACACCACAACCGTGTCACCGAGCAGCCCCCCGAGGCAGCATGGACGGCAGTGTCACTGCCAGTGAGGCATCAGAACCACTGAGTTGGGCAGAGGGTGCCTGGCTCATTGCTAGGGGGCTCAAACTACGTGCAAACCCATAGAAAGCAACACAGAAAAACTGAAGAGGGCAGAGGAGGCTGGGGCATCAGACACGGCCCTGGGGGCTGCGCTCAGGCAGTGGGTGTCGGGTTGGGGGCTGCTGCAGCAGGGCAGTGAGGATGCGCTGCAGCTGGATGAGGCGGGCACGCAGGGAGGTGGAGGAGAAGAGGTTCAGCTGGTAGGATGGGTCAAGAGGCAGGATAGAGATGAGCCACCAGCACCACGTCGGGCCGTCTGCTGAAGCCTGGAGGGGAGAGAGGGAGAGACCCCCATGTCAGGAACTGAAAGGTGAATGTGCGGCCTTTGGACGGAGCTGCTGATAGGAAACAACTGCTCTTGTCAGAATAGCAACACCAGCTTTGGCTAAGGTATTCTGTAACAACCCTTTCGTCTGCCCAGTTTCAAAATTTCTGGATAAATCAATTCAATTTCCAGACGGGCATTCCCCAGGGAGTCTCCAGACACAGATGTAACCAGGAAAAAAGTCTATACTAAAGAGGCAAAAAATATCTTGTGTGTCTCCTTGTTTAAGGCAATGCTTGTTGTAAATAGAGACCAAATCCTGCTGGTCAGTGTCTTTTGGGGCATTTGCCTTATCATCAAAGCGGTCAGATGTACGTCAGGCAGGCACAATCATTGGGCAGTGCTTTTGTAAACCAGCTTTTTTTAAAACCTGACCCAAACTAAGAGGGAAATGCTCGACTCGGCTGAAGGAGGATGAGTTGTTGCATATTTTTGAACACATTGTTGATGCAATTACTGGCCAGGACAGCCTTAGCCCAGGACAAGTCAGCAAGAGCACAGCTGTTAAAATTCAGACAAGAAACACTTAAACTAACTTTGGAAATGTTTGTTTCCCTCCAGAATCTAAATTTGTCAGAGCAATTTAATAATCAAACTGGATCCTGTCATCTTAGCTCCTCTCTTCTGGCCAGCTGTGACCATCTCAAAGGAATGCAATGAGAAAGGAGACCTCAGATTCACAAAGCTGTGGGGTTCACTTCTTTGCCCATTTTTGGGTTGTTTTTTTTTATTTTCTGAAGTGTGTTCAAACCCACACAGTTCAGTTTCTTAGCTCTTATTTAGGAAAAGACTCTGGGAAAGCTTTTAAAACTCAGTGCTCGGTTTCCAAGAACAGTTTAAACCCACAAAGAAATTAAAAAGCTTTAACAAACCAGTCCTACCATCTCTCTGAGTGAGAGATGCCGTCACTGCTAACACGATGGGAAAACAGGGTTTGTTTTACTCCTATTGAGGGTGATCCAGGCAAGAGAGCAGGGTGGTTAGTGCAGGAAGGACACTGCTTCAGAGGCTCTCTTGATACCCTCTCTATTTAGAACACCCCTCTGCTCAAGGCATTACCTGGATATCCTCTTCCTTCTCCGGCAGTGGTCCGTGCTGCATCAAAACGTGCCTGGAGGCAAGGTCTCCGTGTTCACAGAAGCGCTGAGCCAAGCGGTAGGTGCTTTCGTGCAGGCACTGCAACTCCTGCAGCTCCTCTCCAGCCACCTGTGCGGAGGGAAGAGGAACGGTGTCCGTGGGGAGGCTCTGTCACACAACAGCAGGGACTTTTGCCCTGGCAGTGCCCTCACCTTCTTGTCCTCCAGGAACTCGATGTCTGCAGTGTTGTAACCATCCCTGTGTCCGCGGCTCAGCACCCGGAACCGCTGCCGGCCGATGGTGTCCACCAAGGACCTGCCATCCGCCAGCAGCTCGATCTGCCGAATCTCCAGCATGCAGCCATAGTCAGCAAAACTGGAGGAATCAGGGAGAGAGAAGAGGGACTGAGCTGGAAAACTAGTGGCGAGAGAGCTGCTTCCCATGAAGGCACCACCCCCAAAAGAGAGAAAGGCCCAGGAACAAGCTGGATGGGAGCAAGAAAATTCAGAGATTCTCTCAATTCTGTTGAGTTACAACTTGCTGCTAATGGGCAGGGAATAGTGAGCGCAGTGCCTGCACTCTCCTGGATTTGCCATATACCAAAAATACTGAGATCCTCATATCGCCCTGATGTCCAGTGATGCTGAAGACACCATCCCTTGCAGAGACATCCTCCTAAACCCCAGAAAATGTTATTTATCTCATTTCACTTGAACAGGACTGTAGCACAGGCAGGAGATATAGTGTAAATACAGGTATTTAACAGAGCACTTGGTTTAGGACTCTAGAGACTGAGCCCATCAAAGATGAGGAGGTGACACCAAGAACATAAGGATGACCACACTGCACCAAACAAAAGTCCATTCAACCCTACATGCTCTCACAGCTTGTTAAGGACAAAATATGAGAAATACCACAGTTTTCAACTGCTCACTAATAGGAGCTGGAGGTCACAGCCAGGAAAACATGCATTTCAGAGACGTTCTGAGCCTGAAGCTGTTTCCACACCATCATATTTAACAGTCACTGCTTATTCTGTCCAGCTTCAACACTGGCCCAGTCCTTGCCTGGCTGGTGGGGATGCTGGGAAGCAACAAGACCGTGCCATGTGGAGAATGCACCACCTCCCTGCTGATTTTATCTGCGGAGTGCAGAGGAATAGGAAATCGCACCTGGTTCCTCCCCTCCAAACTATGCAGGACTTAAAATACTTAGGGCTGGGGCAGAGAGGGAAGCTGTCTGGAAGAGAGGGAATCAACCAGGGCAGAGGGAAGCTGTCTTGCTCAGGAGCTCACCTTTTCCCATTCTCATATATACACATGCCGAACCTCCTTGTGCCGGTCTCCTGGCACCGCCGGATCATGAGGCGGTAGCGAGGCTCAAAGACATGCAGAGGGCAGGCAATGCCTGGGAAGGACATCGTGCACACGAAGATTGGGATGTTCTTGGTCAGGCTGAGGAACACGAGGAGAGATCAGCGTGAAACCTCCCAGAGCAAATCCCATCCCAAGGGCTCTGCATCAGCTACTCCCCTGAAACAGATGTGTCTTTTATGCTAAGAAGTGATGCCGCAGCACACTTTAACTTGGCTCCCCAAGAGCTCAGGGACAGACTCGGCCCACAAAACATCTCCTTATAGAGATGGTCCCTCATCCCCAGGTGACTGATGGGGCATGGTTGCACCCACCAGGCACTGCTGACATGGTACTAGAGGCAGGACAGACATCACCTGAGCAGAACCAAGCCAGAGCAATGGTATGTGGTACAGACAGCCCCCTTTGGAGACTGTCATGTCCCTCATGTATACACACACCCTGGAGTGGGTCCCAGCTTACTTGGAAAGCTCTGCCATCTCAGCCTGGTGCAGCTCCCGGCGCTCGGTTAGCTGTGTAGGGAAGGTGGCCAGCATGATGTCCTGCAGCAGCACAGTGGGGTTGTAGCTTCCAGCCTTCAGGTACTAAAAGACCCAGAAATAGGTTGGAGAGGAGTGGGGGGAGCAGCCCCGAGACCCTGCCAGGCTCTGAATCATGCTCACTTTTATTGGAGCTGAAAGTTAATTTTAGATCAGAAAAAGTCAGGGATAAAACCCATTGGGGGATGTCGAGCCATCTAGCAGGACGGGATGTCAGCTCCACTGAGACCTCCAGACGTGGCTCAGACGCAGAGCCTGTCCAGCACAGTGTCCTGTCTCTGGCAGTGATGCAGTCCTTGTATGACAACCTAATTTCCCTGAAGGTCTCATCCAAATCCCTTTTCATTAAAGATTAAATCAAATCTCCAGGCTAGCAGGTTTTCCATCCATTTCCATTTTTAAAAGTAATTAGCATTCATTTCTTTCTCTCTCTCTCTCTCTCCCTTTCAGTCCTGTTTACAATCTCACTAAATCATTGTGGCATCTTGTGGAAATTAATCTCTTGGTCTTAATTATCAACTGTCTCATCATTCCCATGTGAGCGGAGCTGACACTATTGTGCCGGGGAGCTGCTAACATGTAGGCACTGCACTTTCCCACCTCGGCCCTGGGCACAGTGCCAGAAGACAGAGACGGTCCTTGTCTCTCCCTTGGGCTCCCTCCCACGGGACATGTGCCCTCACCTCTCTCAGGCTCTGTTTGCAGAGGGGGCAGTTGGGGCGGTGGTCCAGGCAGCGCTCGAGGCACTCCTTGCAGAAGGTGTGTCCGCACGGCGTCGTCACTGGCTCAAAGAACATCCTGCAAAGGGACCAAAGTCAACAAACTGCAGAAAGCCACGCCTGGGAAGGGGCACAGGTAAGGCCAGAAAAGAGAGTTCCACAAAGCACTCAGGGACTTGCAGAGACCCAGGCTGATGCTCCAAGGGTAAAGCGGGACAAGATGGCCAAAGCCATGGGTGCAGTTTTTGGCTATTCCCAGCCTTGTACCTGCATCTTCCTTGAACCATCTCGATGACAGCAAGTGATTTTGCTTCCAGCAGGCACAAGGCACTCCTCATGTCCCTTACCACCACTTCAAGATAAATCTGCTGCCTTCACCAGCCTTCTGCCCTGAAAACAGTGATGCTGCAGGGATACAATGCCATGGAAAGCTATCTCATACCCTCTTTTCCAAGCCCTGGCAGCCCACAGCCAAGAGGCTCACCTTCACTAAGGTGCATTGGCTAAACTTTGCTCCTAACTCCTGTTAATTAAATGTAAAATTTCCTAACTGGCTTAATCTTGTAATAAGAAGTCTTGGCTCAGGCTGTTGGACTTGCACAATAACGTAAGATGAGAACTGTCCTGGGCCTGAGCACTGCTCCCCATCCCTGCAGGGTCCCCACAGATCCCATCAATACACACCATGCACCCCTCGGTCATGGCCAGGGCTGCAGTTCCCTAGGCTCCCACAGAAGTGTGCAGCCCAAAAGGCAGCAATGGAAAAGTATAGCCTTCTCGCCTCCGCCAAGGGTAGAGCTGGCAATGAGCACTCAGTTTCTCACAGGAGCTCCAGGATCAGAAATAAAATTAAGGTCTCAGGACAGCCCTGCTCAACAGAGAGTGCTGACGACTCCTGAACATTACATTTCCCTGCTTTCAGAAGAGATGTAAATTCACCTAATTCAGACTACATACAGACTTGATCTCTCTCTCCCCTGTGCCATTTTGCCGTGCCATGCCCAGACCTGAACAAAGCCACCACACAGGAAACCCTGCCTGTCTCGCACATCTGGCAGTGCAATGCTCAGCCCTCTGCCAGCAGCCACTTGCATAACTGTTCAAGGTCCTGGGACATGCCACTAATAATAGCCTGGTTTCAGCATGCCCTGTGACAGCACCCAGCTCTTCCCCTTTCCTGAGTCAGCAGATGGATATGGGTTCTATCCTATCCGTTCTTCCATCTCCGGACAAAGAGTTCAGAAACACTCTACCCTCTGCATTTGTAATGCCCCCACCACTGATGGTATTTCCCTGGGGCAACACCTTCCTCTTCCAGCCTGCAGCTACAAAGGGCAACCGCTGTTTTCAGTCTTTGACCTCACTGAACATCCCCACCTCCACGCTTATGTCCCAAGTGATGCAGACCTAACGCTGCTGCACCCCAAGACGTGGTTATCTGAGCTCTTACAGCCTGTCAGTGCGAAGCATGTCTCTGCCCTCACTTCTTATCTGTTATATCTACCGAAACCCGTGTTTCAGCAGTACTAGGGACTGAGTTTGCTATTAAGATGTGAAGAAAGATCCACGTCAGGAAAGAAAACCCAGCAGGTGTTAATTTGTCATCCTAAAAGCTCTCACAACGGAGAACTCACCGTATGCAGAGGGAGCACTCCAGGTCAGATACACTCAGCAGCTCCCTGAGACACAGCTGGGTACGTGTTTCTGCTGCTGTTTCATCTTCATTATCTAGTGGCAAAAGAGAAGGAAAGAGAAGAAGACCCTCCACTTTGATACTGAAAATTAATCTTTGCTTTCTGACCTTGTTTTGAGTTCTAAGTAGTTAACTGCTGAGGTCTAAGTAGTTAACTGCTACACTTTGAAAGCGCTTTGAAAGTTAAACCCAAAACTGCTAGGAAACGCATAGCATAAGACCCTCTATTAACCAAGCTGTGTTCATCTATAGCTTTTACATCAGCAGGTCTCATGGTGCTTGGCAGAGGTATTTCCCCTCCTTCTGCAGGCAGAGAAACTGAGGCACCAGGAGATGAAGTGATCTAAGAATCTCCCAGATGGAGGTCTCTGGAGACTGGCCACAAGGCATTGTCACTACTTTATGCAAACCCACATACATAGAAGCCATCTGGCTGGATAATAATGGCAAGTTAATGCCAACGGAGCTGCCGCTTTCCCCAGAGCACGACATGCTGTGTGCATCACAAGGGAAATTAAGTTCTGATCTAAAAGCCATGGAAATCAAAAGAAGCCTCTTCCTGTTTCCACAAAGGGAACAAATGATGCCTGGTTTTAGCAAGACCTTTTCACCAAGTGAGGCCAAAGGTTTGGTGTACATTCACCAGCTCAACCCGGGAAGATTTCATCCTCCTCACGTGCATGAGAAGCAGCACATGCACTGGCCAGAGCTGCCCCATCAAATGCCCCTGGGATGACTACACACTAAGCTGGAACACAACACCTGCACTACGTTTTCAGTGCCAAAATGGATTTTAAACAAGTATTTGGGGGGAGATGAGGTTTTGGTACCTGTGACAACACTCACCTACCAACTGCTGGTCCTGTCCCTCTGATGAAGTCTCTGGTTCCTGCCATCGCCCTGTGGTTGTCCCCTGGCTGAGCTCAGATCCAGCAACCCCTCTGCCATCTGCTGGCTCTCCTTCCTGATCCTAGACACAGCAAAGAAGAAATCAAACCCAAACCTCTTCTTCCTTTGAATACACTGCCTGATCTACCCCACCAGGCCCAAGAGCACAGAGAGTTTTTCTGGTGTTGCTCTGTATCAACTTCTTGCACCAGAAGGACAGCAGGAGAGAGTGGCCGTCAGGCCTTCCAGCTCATCTCATGGTTAAAACATGAGTTTAGTCTCTCCAGATGTACCACCTGATACTTGAGTGTATCTGAGCCCATTTTTTCTTAGTTCCCCTCTTTCTCCAAACCTGCCAAATTCCTACAGAGAGTGCAAAGAATGGAAAAAAAACCCCCAAACCACATTAAAACTGATATTTTCTTTTCTATTTTTTTCTTAATCTAGTGTGACTGTAGGTTTTTAAACACAATAACAGTCTAAATTCTTACCAGACGTATTGCAAAGAAAAAACCTGAGAAAAGGGTAAAAGAGAGCAAAACTTTTTCTGTAGTCCCCGCAGCATCAGCTGCGATGATGTCTTTGCTCTCCCACCTTCTTCTAGTTGCAGTTTCACACTGCAGCACACAACCACGTGCACATGGCTATAGTCCTGCACAGCATCCCCTTATCACACCTCTATTGCCATCATTGGAAAACCCCAACTCAGGATGTCCCAGAGGGACACGATGTCCCGTCATAATCTCTGAGGGTTGCAAGCTCTCTTACCTCAGCTTGTGGGGAGGAGGATGTGAGCACAGGACTCCCTCCATCATCCTGGGGACTAGTTGAGCCCTGGTGAGCATCACCCAGGCATGCAGCAGCTGTGCGTGGCCGAGGAGCACCCTCTCGCATGAGGATCTGCAAAGAGAAAGCAGGGATCAGAGAGTGCTGGGAGGCAGGTGAGCTGCCAGGCTCCCTCTTTCCATAAAGCAGCCTTCTGCTCACTGCAAGGCCCATCAGGGTTATTTGTTTCAGCTCTCTCTGAGCTCTGTGTCAAACAAGACAACATGAGAGCATGAGACCCTGCCATGGCACGAACCACACACCTTCTCCATCTCTCTCTGAGCAGGGTGGAAATGGGGACTGAGCGTCAGGCAGTGCTCCCATGCCAGCAGGGCTTCAGCTCTCCGTCCCATCTCCAGAAGCACCTTGCCTTTTCTGAAGAAGCCCTGCAAAGCAGAAAAACCTGCAGTGACTATAAGACAGTGACTAGATGAACATTTGTCCCTTTAGCACCCATGTGAGCTCCAACAAGACCTCCCTCCAGCCTCCTACTCACCCCCATCCCAGGCCAAGATGCCTGGACTCCTTGCTGCTCCCATGCTCACACTTGTCCAAAAAACACTGGTCCACCTGCAGCCAGGTACCCATAAAACAGGGCTCTCCCAAAATGTAGCAGTTGCAAAAGCCAAGCAAACAAACCCTACCAAGACCTAGAGGAGTTTCTGCTTTTGAAGCCATGAACCTGCTGCCAACTAGTGATTCACAAATAAGCAAGCGAGCTTCCATTGCTGATTTCTCCAAGGGCAGCTCAGCCTGGGTCCAACACTTCCCCGACACCCCAGCTGCAATTCTGCCACCAGCACAGCTACGTGCCCTCACTGTGGTGCTGGACACAGCACTGATCCTCTCCCATTAGTGCAACATGGTGCTTGCAGTCTGGATTTGCAACTTAATGGGGTTGGCAACTGTATTTCTGAGGCAGATGAATCCAATGGCTACATAATTCAGGAAAATTTGGAACTGCTCCAGTCTAATAAGACTGGGGTCCAAGTGCAGCCAGCTGCTGGGACCCTCCTTCCACTCACCTCAAGCTTTCCAGGCTCAGCCCTGCACACAGCATCCAGGTCCTCCAGTGCCTGTGAGTGCTGACCCAGAGCCGCAAATACCTCTGCCCGGCACAGCCGCAGGGAGCTGGCATCTGGGGCTGGAAAGAGAAATGTTGTTACTTGTGGGATGAGTCCATGTCCAGTGAGGCAGGGAAGCTGGATAAGGCCAGGGAGATGCCATAGTGGTGGGACAGCTGCTGCCTCACTCTGAGCATCCAGCTCCTGAGCTCTTCTTTGGCAAGAGTCTCTGGTCTCATAAGTCTCAGTGAGGAATTTATTTCCCCTAAACATCTACTTTTAAACTCTTTGAGACTCTTTCCTTCATTTTCCTCCATCTCCCCCAAACACCCTCAGCTAAGAGCACCCACCATGGCTCTGGGGCTCAGTCACACTGGGATCTGAGCAATCATCCATCCTTTTGGGATGCAGCAAAAAGGCTGTACCATACACTTACTCCCTACTGAGACTGTTGCCACGGGAGGCTCTGTGATGTGATTCATCTAGCAGAGCCACAAAAGCACATTACCGAACAAAGCTGCAGCTGCAAAGACCTGTGATCCCAAAACATCAGTGAGCCTTCTGAACCTGCACGGCTGCTGCTGCTCTCCCAAGGCAGAGGGAAAACCAGGGGCAGCACAAGGGTCTGCCCCCATCACGTAAGTCAGGGTTTCCAAGCATGAGAAAAGCCTGAGGTGTTCCAAATGGAGGAAGAGAATTTGGCATCCAGTTCCTCATCAGCGAGTTGTCACTGATGGGATCTCAATAGCGGCAGGGACACAGCTCCTGCAGACACTGCTGGTTATGACACCCCAAATGGCATGGTGCTGGGTACCCCACTCGCTCCTGCCTGCTCCTAAATAACAGGTTGCAGAGAAACTCCGTAAAACCCTTCCTTCCTACCAGCACTGCCAGCAGGGGAATTGGGGTGGATGAGTCAGGGGAGTACAAGCATGCAGCACCCCAAAAGCCCACATTCATGGAGTAACCAGGTGTGGTAATGTTTGTGAGTTTGAACTGCGGAGATTCCCAGACCCACCCCATTATATCACAGTTTGCCATGGAGGTGACCTACATGAGGTGCTGTGCTGACTTTCCAGCTAAGGTAACGACTATGCACCCAGCCCAGTACTGAGCATCACCAGAGAGCTGCCAAGGGCTGGGGTCAGGGACCAGCCGCTCTGGCCATGGCTTTACGGGCCATGCAGAGCTGTTCAGCAGCGCAACACCTGATCCCTCAGAGCTTATTTTCATTTATAATGTTAGCTGGAACCTTAGGACTCTAGTCAGGAAACGTGGTATTTTGCTGCTCAGTACCCTGTCCCGCAAGCACGCATCCAGAGACGAAATATTACAGACCTAATGACAGGCAATGATGAACAAAGGAGTACAAAGTCCAGAGGATTATTCTCCATGCGGGCAAACCCACTCAAACATTTGCACAGCCGGGTAATAAAGCGAATCATTTGGTGAAAACAAGATGTGTAAAATGGGGCTATGAATTCTGCATTCCACTTCTGCTGCAGCTATTTTTGATCTATGNAAAAAAAAAAAAAAAAAAAAAAAAAAAAAAAAGTCATTCTCCTGGGTTGAACATTTATCTGAAGTTATGTTTGAAAGTGAAGCGGAGCCTGCAAGAAGTTGTACAGCCTGAACGCTGTGTGTAGGCTGCAGGAGTTGGAAAACGCATCCCAAAAGCACCACCCACGTGGCTGAGCCCAAGCAGCTCCAGCAAGCGCAGGTTTATGGGAGCTGCAGCTGTGACTGCAATTTCCTCATTGTCCTAAGCCAGATTTCCCCCGTACTTCAGGGAATGGAGCACGCAGGGAAGACCTAGTTCAGAGCTTGCAATGTTTCTTCTTCATGCGCACCGGAGGCTCTTTAAAGAGAGATACGTAACCATACACCCCAAAGAGGCAAAAGCCTGGCAATAAGG
>WAAB01023186.1:34342-54906 GCA_013389865.1 Piaya cayana | reverse complement strand
CTGGATGGGGTGGATCGATGGGTGAGGGTCTGCAAAAGGATCAGGTCAGACTGGATTCGTGGCCCAAGACTAATGGGATGGGGTTCTTTAGGGCCAAGTACCGGGACCCACGCTTGGGCCACAACCTCCTGCAGAATTACAGGCTTGAGGGAGACTGGCTGGAAAGCAGCCTAGCAGAAAAAGACCTGGGGGTGCCGGTTGGCAGTGACCAGATGTGATACATCAGTGGCCCGGGTGGTCAAGAAGGCCAGTGGCAACCTGGCTTGGATCCACCATGGTGTGGCCAGCAGAAGTAGGGAAGTGATTCCCACGTCTTGAAACCTGGGTTCAGCTTTGGGCTACTCACTCCAAGAAAGACATGGAGGGGCTGGAGCTTGTCCAGAGAAGAGAAAGGACCTGGGGAAGGGGCTGGAAAACAAGGGTTATGAAAGGTGGCTGAGGGACCTAGAGCTACTTAGCCCAGAGAAAAGGAGGCTGAGGGGAGATCTCATCATTATCTACAACTGCCTGAAAGGTTTTTGCAGGGTGGATGCTGGTCTCTTTTACCAAGTGTCAGGTGATAAGATGAGAGGAAACTGCCTCAGGTTGCACCGCGGCAGGTTCCGATTGGACATCAGGAAATATTTTTTCAGTGAAAGGGTTCTCAGGCTGTGGCAGAGGCTACTCGGGAAGGTGGTGGAGTCCTGTCCTTGGGAGGGGTTTGAAAGATGGACAGACATGCTGCTTTTGGATCTGGTTTAGTATGGGACAGGGATGGTTGGGCTTGATCTCAAAGATTTTTTCTAGTCAAATGATTCTNTTATGAAAGGTGGCTGAGGGACCTAGAGCTACTTAGCCCAGAGAAAAGGAGGCTGAGGGGAGATCTCATCATTATCTACAACTGCCTGAAAGGTTTTTGCAGGGTGGATGCTGGTCTCTTTTACCAAGTGTCAGGTGATAAGATGAGAGGAAACTGCCTCAGGTTGCACCGCGGCAGGTTCCGATTGGACATCAGGAAATATTTTTTCAGTGAAAGGGTTCTCAGGCTGTGGCAGAGGCTACTCGGGAAGGTGGTGGAGTCCTGTCCTTGGGAGGGGTTTGAAAGATGGACAGACATGCTGCTTTTGGATCTGGTTTAGTATGGGACAGGGATGGTTGGGCTTGATCTCAAAGATTTTTTCTAGTCAAATGATTCTAGGAAACTGTGAGATAGGGGATGGGCTGCCAGGCCAAGGGGCTGATGCCAAGGGCTGCCCTCTTGCTCTGGTTTCATAATTCCCCCCTGCTCCCGCCTCCTGTGGGGAGCCGGGAAGGAGATGGCAGCAGGGCAGGACTGAGAGGCCAGGGCACAATGGGACCCTGTGCATCACTCGCCTTGGGGGGCTTACAGAGCGAGCCTAGTGGGAGGATGGAAGAGGCCTATGGGTTTCCCAGGAGGTTGGAGGCTCCCTGGGAGCCCCAGCTGGCAGCCACCTTTGTATGCATGTGGTTTTGCTTGCAAAGAGTCAGGAAATGTTGGAGGTCCCCTTCAAAACAGGTTTGTGCCTAGGTGAGCCATATCTCAATCCCAATCGGACCCGGGAACACCGAGCCATGCAACGTGCTCATGGTGCACACGGGCTGAGGCTTTGGAGATAGGCCTGAGCTTGAGGTGCACTGCTTGAAGGCTGTTGATGCTCCTGACCACAGGAGTAGCTTGTCTTGGAGAAAAGCGGGTGATCTGGCACATTCTCTGAGCCTGGAGACAGCCATCTTTCTGATATAGGGCTGAAACAAGCACCAGGAAGCGTTGTTAACTTGTTCTTGCTTAAAACATTGGGTTTTTCAGGTAGGTGTTTGCTGGAAAATCCAAGCCAGGCTGGAAGCCCCTTCCTTATTTGCGTATAATCACACAGACCTGCTTTGCTGGGTGGTTTTAGTTCTGTACCCTTGTAAGCTGAAGGTTCCACTCTTTCTGAGTAGTGTCCTCAAAAAAAGGCCACTTAAAGTTTAAGAGTTTTTTTGTTGGAGTTTCTGAGCAATTTGACTCTTAAGTGTTTTCTCTACATCATGGTTTAGCCCTGGCTGGCAACTCAACTCGCTCACTCTCCCCTGGTGAGATAGGGAAGGGCAAAAGTGAGGAAAAGGCAGTTTAATGGGAAAAGTGGAAGCCACGCTAGCACAACAAACCACGGAATCATTCACCACTTCCCATGGATGGGCACATGTTCAACTATTTCCAGGAAATCTGGGCTTCACTCCTAACAGTTCCTTGAGAAGACAAATGCCATCACTCCAAACGTCCTTCCCTTCTTTCCTTTTTCTACATCTTAATATGGTGAGCGTGATGCCGTGTGGAATATCCCTTTGAGTAGTGTGATCGGCTGCCTCAGCCGCGTTCCCTCCCAGCTCCCTGCATCCCTCAGCCTGTGGGGTGAGGAGCAGGAACGGCCTTGGCGCTATGTGAGCGCTGCCCAGCTGTGACCAAAATATCCCTGTGTTATCAGCGCTGTTCCCAGCACAAACCCAAAACACAGCCCATGGCAGCTACCGGGGAGAAACTCAGCTCTGTCCCAGCCCAAACCAGCACATTCTGCTTTTGTGCTGGGAATCAAAATGAGCAGGAAGAAAGGGAAGGAAGACTCAGATAGATTTAAAGGCTGGGTTGGGTGAAGATGGCAATAGGCTTTTCACAATTAAGCTGATCCGTGCATCTTTGTTTCTGCAGAAGTTGTTATAAGCAGCATTTTATCCAATGCCTGCAAGATAAATTATGCACAATGAGCGTGTGCCAGTTCATAAGGACTTATGCCTGGTATTTTGTTTTTGTAGGAAAGTGAATATCATAATGTGGGTAGAGGTTTTTGAAGGGTAAAACTTGTAAGATGGGCAGATGTGGTTCTGTGCTGAACTGTTCTGTTGAGCAGTCCTGCAGGGACCTGAGGAGCCCATCCAGTGCCACCTCTGCCCCGGGCAGGGACACCTCCCACTGGATCAGGGGCTCCAAGCCCCATCCAACCTGGCCTTGAACCCCTCCAGGGATGGGGCAGCCACGGCTTCTCTGAGCAACCGGGGCCAGGGCCTCCCCACCCTCACAGTAAACAATTTCTTCCTAAATTTCATCTCTTTCAGCTTCAAACCATTCACCGTCATCCTGTCCCTGCCTTATCTGACCAAGAGTCTCTCTTCATCTTTCCTGTAGCTCCTTTGAACACTGAAAGCTCTTCTAAGGTCTCTCTGGAGCCTTCTCCTCTCCACGCTGAACAAACCCAGCTCTCCCAGCCTGTCTCTACTTAATATGATCCGAGACCTCTGGAAAGATAACAAAGCAAATGGTCACTGAACTATCACGTGGGAGCAGGAGGACGTTTCACTTCTTGTGACAGAATGACAAGTGTTGTAGATACTGGTAGCTGGCAAGTTCTGGCATCTGGAATCTTCCCTCACATTGTCTTGTTCATAGTAAGCAAAGGCTTTCCCAGTCTGTGTGGTCTGGGAGTAGATATTAAGCAGGGGTAGGGAAGTGATAAACAAGTCAATTAAATTATTAAGTTCATAATAGCATGTGTTGGGTTGCTTATTTCCTTCTAGAAGAATTCTTGATCATTCAGGCTGCTTTCAGAAAACTGCTGTAGTCTTTCTCTCTCTGACTTCAGCACGAAGCGATGCAGCACAGCTGAAATCACAGTTTTCAGGAATGTGAACATGGGGATGGGATGGCCTGATTAATGGAGCAGAGGATCTGACTTCAAAGTAGTTCCCAGCAGCTCCTGGGGAGGAAATGTGTTCCCAGTGTTTGTAGTGAATGGATCTTTCTTTCTCTGAAAGCAACCTGGCGATTAATTGTAGCTTCTAGAAAAATTGTTTTATAAAAAAATAAGTTTGCATTTCAACCATGGGATTTTTATTTCTTCAGATTTTTTAAAAAGGGTTTTTAGCTCAGACTTTGGGATGTACCTGGCTTGAGTGGCCTCAGCAGCTGGATCACTGTCTTCTGACCACTGTCAGTCTGACGTGACAAGCAGAAAGAACTGGAAGTGTGAGTTTTTGCAGTAAGTGGAAACTTGTGGGAGCGCTGTGTAAGATGGTGTTCCCTCTTAGCCATTCAGTTTATCTCTGCAAACTTAAAGCAGTTTCTCCTAGGCTATTCTTTGCCCTTCCTATGCTTAATGCGTTAAAGCTTCTCTAATCGGTGAAGCAAAGCACTTGTAGGGTTGACTGCTAATGAGACCAGCTTCCAAAAATCAGGAGTGCAGTAGCAACAAGTCAGAGGCGTTTTAATCGGAAACCTGGCAGGCGCTAAATCGCAGAAACCCCGTGAGTGGAAAGACCTTGTTTGGCTCAGTTGTTGCTGAGCTGATGGAATGGAATAAAAAGTTGTAATCAGATGTTTTCATCTCGGTCTCCTTCAGATCTCAATGCGGAAGCACAGGCAGTGGACAGGGCTTTGGGAGAGGTTAAATGGAAGTCTCATACTGAGAGCTTAACGAGCTCCTACTGCAACGTTCGTGGCAGCCTCTGAGGTTGCTTTTTCAAGCCGCTGCCTGCCAAAACCCGAGGTTCTAGGTAGCACAGGCCAGTGCTGTCTGCAAATGGCAGATCGCCTTTTCTCTAACTGCTGGCTAACGAAGCAATGGTAACTCTTCCACACACCCTGAAGGAGGGATCTGAAGGTAAGAGAAAAAGGGCAGAAGCAATTACGCTGGCCAGAGCAGCCTGCGTGCTTCCTCGCAGAGCTGTGGCCTTGGTCTGTGAATAGTCCTGTACAACAAGGGTTGGGTTCTCATGGGGCAGCCCCGTCAGCTGGTTAAGGAACTGTCCTGCTGTTAAATGGGACTGGCCATTGAAAGGTGAGCTGAGAGTGCCTCTCTTCTCCATCAGAGCTCTGTGAGGAGCGTTGTTACACACACCTAGGCTCTTGGGCCTCTCTGTTCATTGCATCCCTAGCGGGAAGCTGCTTTTCCTGTTCACTGGGGCTTTGCACAGCGTTCCCTCCATCCCCATCTAACGTGGCTGATTTGCTGCTATGTCAGTATGTGAAATAAATGTGAAGAAAACTGCCTGTCAGATTGCTGCCTCGGGTCAGGTGAGAGGTCTGCCTTCTGAGCTGGGTGAAGGAATGACTAATGATGTGATGCAAAAAATAAGGGATGTGTGAGCAGGTTAGAGGAACTAAAGCTGAGATATTATACTAAAGATTGAGACCATTGTTACTTTAGAACTTTGTTATTATCAGGGGTTTATTTTGTGAAAATAAGGTCTAGCAGTTCCTCTGAACAGGCTCACATATTTAATGATGATAGGAATGGTTGGACTCAATGATCCGATGGGTCTCTTCCAACCTGTTTATTCTACGATTCGATGAAATAGGCAATAAATACATAGACTTCTTGTATGGACCCATTTTGCTAAACATTTGTCTTCCATAAATAGCGATAGAGTCTTAGGAGTTGATGCTTAAAAATCTGCATTAGAACTTCTGCTAAACACAAAAGTTTAATTGTTTAATAAACTCTGTTCAGAAGCTTGTTTCGCATCTTTGAAGTTGAAGCATGCTTGCTGCTGGCAGTGAAATTTATAATTGCTTTTCCTAGCGTCCTGTCCATTTTAAGAGTTTCCCAGTTCATTTTTCTCCCAGAGCAGAGTCTCGTGACGATCAGTAGAAGATCAGACTTGGGTTTGTCTGTTTGTTTCTGACTAGTGTAGTTTGTTACTGCACTCTCATATGATGGGCACACTCTTTCCTAGAAGGAATCCTGTGTAGCATTTGCTCTACCTGAACACAATGGGTTTGAGATGTTTTGGCTCTTCCTTTCTTTTTTTTTGACTTGACCCTCAGAGCTGCTGCAAATGGAAGTTGATTTTTTATTTTTTTTTCAGCTGCAGTTGAGTTAGTAATTGAACTGAGCAAGTAATCTGAAGTAAACAAAGCGACAAACCAGCACTGGTCCTCCAAAATGTCTTAGTGCTGAAGAAGCTGCTCTGAACTTCTCTATCTTCAGCTTCAGATACAGGGTGTTGATCTAGAAACTTGGGTGGGATTTCAATAGCTACATGGTTTTAACACAACCAAGCTGTTGATAATTTTTTTTTTTTAATCCCAGCTGTCTTAATTAGCATCAGGGAGTAAGGGAATAAGGCCTGTGGGTGCTGCAGGACTGCAGGAGAGCCAGTATGTCTGGCTTGGCCGCTGTGTGATACATCTCTGTGCTACCATTGCTTTCATCTCCTCCTGTCTTCAGATACGTGACTGAACATGCACCTAATTGGTCTCTAGCCTTGTTCGTCTGTGCCATCCTGGTGTACAGTTCTGTCTTGTATTCTACCACATTGTTTATACTGTAATTCTTCCCTCTCTGTTTCCTTTGGCAGTTTTTTGTTTGTTAGGTTTTGTTCCTTCCCTTCCAAAGAAGAAATAAAAGTGAAATCCCTTAGGAAAACCCAAGCTTCTGTGTGACCACAGGTGCTTTTGGCATTTTCCTCCTCAGTGTAGCTATTGCAGCGTATAGGGTGGCATAGCAGTGGTTTCCTTACATCAGCTGAACCGACGTGACTGGAAAAGCAGGTGAGCCGCAGCAGGGGCCGCAGCAGACTCGTTTTCCATCTCTAGTAAGAGCAAGGCGGGCCAGATCTTTGCTTTGTCTCACATGAGGGATATGGTGAGTATGATGTAATGTAGCTGTCAAGGGTCAGCATCCATTAATTGTATCTGGCCGTGAGTGGAATAAGAGATGGCCCGGCAGCGTGAAGGGATGTCTCTTAAAAACCTCTGAAATATCAGGGCTGACCGAGCTGGTGGCAGGCAGATCCCACAGCCACGTTTCACAGCACTGAAATCCACTGGGACTGACCCCAGGATGCATTAGCCGGTGTGTAATGCAGCATCCTTTTTCTGCTCTACACTAGGCACCAGCGAAATCGGTCTGGAAAACCGGGATAATGATTTGGCTGACTTAGCCCTTCTCTGCTAGCTGCCTTGCAGGCATTCCTGGCTTCACCCTGTGAGGGTGTGTGGCCCCTTCTTGAAGGGAGCTGCCTTACTGGAGCTTGCATGCTGGTTAGGAGGTGGAGTGTCTGTGAGCTGGTGCCTTGCAAAATTGAGTTGTGTCTACGTATGGGAGCTGATAAATGGTGTCAACCCAGGCCTAGTGCGGATTTTAATAAAAACCTTAAAGATTTTCTTTTGTCTGCTTTCCTTAATTCAAGTTATTAATGAATATTGGGGTTTAAAAAGAACGTACTGGTGATGCCATGTGAATAGGTTCACTTCCTCAGCCAGTCCTTCAGGAAACGTCCTTATAAACAGAATTCCTGCGTGCAGGCTGGAATCAACCCTCCATATTTTAGCTTAGTAATTTAGTTCTTTAAACAGAAGGGTTTTTCTGGAAGAGATTTAGCTGAAAGAATTTCCTCGCCTGTCAGCTTTGAAGGCAAGTGGGATTACGTATGTTTGGGTTCTCTCTCTGTTTTAAAAACAAAACTATTTGTGCTTATTTAGGAATCGACTGGTTCGGAAATTGGATTTAAGAATTGAAAAATCAATGCTGCAGATCCAAGATAAGTGAGAAGGCTTTGTTTCTGAGGTTAGAGAAACAATCCCTTTGTGATTAAATAAAAAAGGAATTGCCCGAAATTGGTGTGTTTGAGACTGTTGGAGCAGGGTTTGTGGCTGCTGTAGTAGATGTTCGGTTTATTCTCTGAACTGATCATGTTCTCTGGTTTCTTGATTGGGTGAGTTGGATTGAAATAGCACCTTGGAGATGGGCTGTGTCTGTACAGCCTCTGTCCAGTGTGGGGCTTTTCTCTTGGCAATAACTTCGATGTTTGCAGAAAGAATGCTGATTGGATGGGTTGGGAAGGCCTGGTTGCTGGCAGAGGTCAGGATAAGGTCTGTTAACAAACCCGTGGAAGAACAGTCTTCCCGAACACGCGGTTCACCTCACCAGTGCACATAAACGTGTCTCAGTGTCAGTGTGAGAGTTCTGGTGATCTCTGTTCAGTGTGGACCGGAGTGTTTGAAGACAATACACTCTTGGCCAGCAAAGGGCAGCTTTTCTGATCCGTTAGTGCAGTTAGTGCTTTGTGTTAATCAGCGCTCAGAGGGGTTATCTTGGTGTTGCAGACGCTCATCAGCCACGTTTCTCCCCCATATGCAATCGTAAGCTCAGGACTATGCGCAGAGCTAAAGCCGTGCGGAGGTATTACTGAGCTGCTGTCACCTTATTTACATATTAGATAATAGCTTTATGACAGGCTCAAATTCTACCATGGGACATAATACATCTTTGTGCTTGCGCTATTTCCTTGTAGGCTGAATGCTGTAATTATTATGATTTTGTTTGCCTTGCCCATAGCAGTTTTTGACAAACGCACTTTATTGGTGTTTGATGTGCAGGTGTTTCTCACAGAATCTTAGAATAGTTTGGGTTGGAAGGGACCTTAAAGATCTTCTAATTCCAACCCCCCTGCCATGGGCAGGGACATCCCACCAGAGCAGGTTACCCGAGGCCCCTTCCAACCTGGCCTTGAACACCTCCAGGGCAGCCACAGCTCCCCTGGGCAACCTGTGCCAGCGTCTCACCACTCTTGTGATGAAGAAATTCCTCCTAATGTCTAAATCTGCCCTTTTCCCATTTATACTCGGTTCCCCCTCATCCTGTCACCACAAGCCTTTATGAATAGTCCTTCTCCAGCTGTCTAGTAGGCTCCTTTCAGGTACTGGAAGGTCACTGTAAGATCTCCTCAGAGTCTTCTCTTCTCTATGCTGAACAACCCCAACTCCCTCAGCCTGTGCTCGTATGGAAGGTTCTCCAGCCCTCTGATCATCTTTGTAGCCTCCTCTGGACCCATTCCAACAGCTCCATCTCCTTCTTATGTTAAGGATTCCAGAACTGGACACAGGGCTCCAGATGAGGTATAAAGAGACTAATAAAGGGGCAGAATTGCTTCCCTTGACCTACTGAAGCCTCAGGTCTTAGGCGTATAATGGTGTATTCTACCAAATGAGCTGCACTGAACCTTGATTTTAGTCCTCCTCCTGCCCCACCCCAGTATTTTAAGCCTTTGTGGTGTTAATCATCAAGAATGGATAACATGTCCAAATACGCAGCCGTTCAGATGCTAGAAAGCACAGCTTGGAGTATTAAGTATGATGAAATGTTGATATTTAAAAGATCACGTTGGGCTTTTGGCTACCATTCTCCTCAAGTTCAGCTTGAAAGAGACTAAAAGTTAAGTGTCTGTGTTCTTTCTTTAGGTTAAAGGTATCTTTCACACAGCAGGGTGTCTCCTCCAGTGTCTGAGGAGCCTGCCTCGTGTTTGACCTCAGGTTTGTCTCCCTTGCCCTGATGAAAAGGACGGTTGTTTCCAAGCCTGCATGTATGTCCTTTGCAGGAACCCCTTGTGGTCCCAGCCTCACAGAAGGGGAGCACTGGAAACCTCTCTCCAACACACACACACACAAAACCCCATTCATTGCCACTTGGGAGATGATCCCGTCTAAAAAAACCTCAGCAACACAAAAATCCCGTTTACAGTCCATCCGTTCCTTGATCCCGTGTGTCACAAGAGTTTGCTGATGCAGTGGAGAACAAGGAGCTTGGGCAGGGAGGAGGGATGAGGGCTGCGGGTTTTGATGGAATCATACATTTAAATGTCAAAAGTAACACTGGGATTGTCTGTGAGGACTCAGATTGCTAGGAATGCTACACATCTGGGAGAATCTCTGTGTTCAAGAGTGAAGTAGTCCTTTTGACTCTGTCCATTGGATCCTCTGTTTGTGAATGACTGGCACAGTCCTGGAAAGATAAATCACACTTCAAAATTTGAAAGCTTGAGATAAAATCAGCTCTGACTTCTTTTGTCTCTGCTACTTAAGGTTCTTGAAAGCAGTGTGTTAAGGATATGAGGAAGAGAAAAACAAAGCAGTGTTTTCTTAAAATGTAGCTCTACTTTTGAGTATCACCATCACTGCTCTTGCAGAGTGTATTACAGCGCAGAAAAGGTGTCGCTTTGTACACCGATGAGCATAAAATACTCACAGAGCATGACTGGGATCGGTGTGGTAATCGCAAGACGAATAACCAAGCTGGTTGGAGAAACGAGCGCTTTCAACGTGCCAGCCTGCAAGACAGATGAACATATGCCTTCCGTCCATCTCTGACGCTAACAGAAGTGGAAGTTGGCACAACACGCACTGGTATTTTTGTGAAGCATCAGCTCCATGAAGGATCTCCTCAGTGATAAATATAGTGGCAAACTTTCTGTGCTCAACTTTGAAAAAGGGCTTTTCCGCAGGCTACGTGTGGGGGAAACGGTTACGCTTAGACACAACGTGTGTATAAGAATCATTCTGCGTGATGCGGCTGAGGTGGGGTGGGTGTTTAGATACGTGGTGACTCCTGCACCAACACTGGGGTCTGCAGACCCATAACACAGTGAGTTGATCTAATAGCTTCCTTCTGCCCCGAGAGGGAATCCCTCCATCTGGGCTGTTCCCATTCACACCACTTGTTTTGCAGCTCTCTCTGCAACCGCTCGCTGGCCTGTGTGCTGTCTGTGGGGTGATAATATGGATACAAAAGGGAAGCGGGGTAACGATGTGGAGCGTGTTGTTCATTTGGTTTCTCTTGAGTTTGGAACAGATGTTAATCGGGATGTGCCTTGTCTACCTGAGTGGGTCTTGAGATGTCCTCTCCAGCCAGGTGTTGAGGAGACAGCTTTGCCAGGGGAAGCTTTTTTTTCAGGGAATTGCTGTTTTGTGCTTTGGAATTATGAATATCACATAGTTATGCTGGGCTATAGCCCAGACCTTAGTTGCACATTGCTGCCTTCACTAACTCTAATATTATGACTTTTGAAGAAGTATGTGAAGCGGTCCCACCTCAAAAGCACTTCTGCAGTGAATTTGACTTATAGTGAGGTTCATAGCAGTGCACTCCATGAACTTCATTTAAAACCCCCCTAATTTTACATATAAAAACATCCCAAACTGTTTTCAAGCAAGGCAGGTGTCTTTGCTGGTGGCTGTTACTGTAACTTGGAGATGGGTGTAGTGGGGGATGCAGTCTTCCCAAACCATGGGAATAAGCATTACAAGAAATAACTTGAGTGAGTGATTTTGGAACAAGCTTTGTGCACATAGTCTGAAACATAGTTAATTCTTTTTGCTACTTTTTGTGAGCTTCCAATGCCTTTATTAAACGTTGTCATAGTAGAATAATTCCTTTAGGTTCTGTGTATGGTTTAATTTAAAAGGATTTAATTTGCAAGTGGAGAGGGAGGCAGCGTGGATTTGCTTGGCTGAGTCCCTCAGATATCAGGGTGGTGAGCTGCTGGCTGTGCTGTTTAAGACTGAAGATACTTTGGTTTTTGGATTCTTGAAAGCCTTTAGGGCTCATCTTGGGCTAAAATCGGGCTGTTCCTGTGTGTGCGTCTTGAATCGCAAAGAGCAAATGTTCACAAGTTAGTTGTGTCTTTCTCCTGGTAATGTGAGATGAACTTAACCTGTGACCAGTTTGTGGGTTCTTTTCTTCTTCAGCCTTTTCTGCCAGTGCGTTCTCTGTTAAATTCCAGGCTCTCAATAAGTGGAATAGGTTTCTTACCAGGTTTAGATTGTGAATGTGAAGATGTCAGCTAAGGAACTCTGATTACTGGGGGCTTTGTGAAAGAAACAAACGTGAAGTACATTGTTGTGGGTCCTGCTTGTTTCCATAACAGTCCGGACGTCCAAAATTAACCGTGTCCACATTCATTGTGAACAGTCTGCCTGCATGTTGAGCTGTTGAAACAACTGTCTGGTTTCACAGCTGGGATAACAGGGGACAGCACATCGCAATCCAGCAGATCCTGGAAGAGAATTTGCTGTGAAAATACTCTGTGTCAGTGTTCACGTAACTGGGTTATTATGCATAGCAGAAAATGATAGACTAGCCCACTTAAAAAGGAGGAAGGCACTTTTTTTCTAGAAAGTGGCTTTTTTTGGTTGAAGGTCTCCTAAGCCTTTGCAGGGAAGGTGTTTGCATTTCAGCTGTTCCAGAGCTTCCAGTAGCTTGCAGCTGTCCCTGCAGAAAGTGCTCAGGTTTAAAAGATGAGACAGGCTCCAATATGTATTTATATATGCAGAACTGGATGAGGGGTGAGCCTCCTGCATAGTGTGTTCAGTCCTTTTTGTGGCTGCGGATTCTTGCATTGTTGTCTCTTCATTGTGTTCTGTGAGTACGAAGCCATAGTTGCTGATGGTACCTTGTGTTAGAGGTGGCAGAAGAGAAAGTATCTGAGAGCTTGTGTGCTGATACCAGCTGGGTGCAGATCAAGAAGCAGGAATGTCCTACTTGTGTATCACACAGAGTACACAGGTAGAGCGTACATTAAATGAAGGTGGTTTTTACCTTGCACTCAAATTTCCAGGTACTAATATGAAGATACCTTGGATTTGTCCCCAGAGTTCTAGGGGTAATTCAGGATTAACCTGAATGTATCAGGACTGTGTGACTCCTGCAGGTGAGGAAGTATTACTCTGTATAAATGCTGCTTACCTTATGCATAGTTTTCCCATCACTGGTATTTCACATGTGGAATGAGAAAGGAATTTGGTTGAAGAAGGATCTTCCCTCTGTAAGCTGCTGTCTTTTCTGAATCTGAATGTCTTCCCCATCTTACATGGGTTTAGCCCCAAACCAGGTTTCTTTAGTGTGTTGAAAGTTGGACTAAAGATTTGGAACACGGTTCTAAGCCGTGAAAACATGGGCTACTTAAAGCAGAAAAGGATGTTCCCCTATAGAAGGCTCCTCTTAGACAAGCATTTATGTCACTAATGTTACAGCTCTGATGAAAAATGCTTCTAGAATGCTTGTGCCACGCTCTGTAATTTTGTCATGCTGGTGCAGCTCGGTGTCAGTGGCATCAGAACTGGCGTCAGGCATTTCCTCCAGAGCGAAATCACGGCAGCTCCCGTTAATGAGAGAACGTGCCGAACAGATGACAAGGCACAACCTCAGGGATATGTCTCGACACAGTTGCCTTTTAATGACATTCTCGCTCAGCTCATTGTTAGGACAGCGCTAGGTATGAGTCAAGACATTTTCTTTCCTTCTCTCCCCATGCTCAGATTTGCCATGTGGAAAATTATGGGGCTGATGCAGGCACTTCCTTGGGAAAGAGGCTCTCCTGATGGGAAGTTTCTCTTGCTCTGTTAGGTTGTATAACTATCTCTGGATGGTGGTTTCGTTTAGGTGTAGGTGAAGCCTGATCTTAGAAATATCTTTATATGATGCATCTACCTTCTGTTTAGAGATTGTTGGTGTAAGAGCAAGAGGCTGCTGGTAGAGTTTAAGGCTGTTAACGTCCAATTCTGGGGTTGCAGTCTCGCTTCAGATAGAGCTACCCTTTGGCATCCCTTGTCTTGGAAAAGAGCTGTAAGCTGCATGTTTGTAGGTGCTGTCAGTGAAACCTCCCAGTTCTCTTAGCTTCCTAGCACTACATGGTAACTTTTTTCATTTGTGAAAGCAATGGCTTTTTTTACCGACCCTGGAATAAGAAATCCTCTGTGAAATGCAGTGTGAATGCTGAAATCCTCAGCAATTACTAGGAGGCGATAATATATATTTGAAAAGGATTCTCTGGACACAGAATCGTCATCTTCCCTGATCCCACCAGAACCTGATAGCTGCTGTGAGATGCCAACTATACACTGCTTGCATAGTGCTTCTGTTAAAGGAGAACAGATCTGAGGAGGGTGGTGTGAAGGGAACCAGGTGGCTTTATGCACTCAGACAGATCATAAACGTCCAAGTCTTTGGTTAGCAGTCAGTCTTAAAAGCTTTTGAGTCTCATGCAGTCTTTTAAATTGACATAAAAAGCTCAGGACGTGTTTATCTTGGCACTTCCAATGATACTTAAATACTGACATCTTTCAAAGACACAAGTTTCCTTGGAGCCGTGGAAAACCCAGCTCTCACGAATGCCACGTTAAGGCCCCCTAAGGAATAGAATTTCATCCACTTCAGGTTTATAAGCTCACCGAAAAGAGTGTAACTAAATGAATGGGAGATACTGAATGTGGCAGAAGGGTGTTGGATGCCTTGCTGCTGCCCTGGGCCAAGTGAGGAACGTGCTGGGCAGGAATGAAAGAGCTGGAAGACATTTCCGTGTTTGAGCAGGAAATAATCTTGGAGAGTTAAAAAAAGTTGTTACGTAGTTGTTAGAGAGCAAAAATAGGTGGATTGGTTCTGGAAGTTTCCTTATCTGTGGGAGGGAGCAGCGCTGAAACAAGGGTGGTGCAATAGTAAGGACGGGCAGCAAGGATTGGCTTGTGATTGTAACACTCAGGGAACTCCGCTGCCCTTGTGCATTGAAACGCTCAGCAGAGACACTAAATTATCAGGATAAAGGAATAAAGAGAAATAGGAATACAAGTGGATGTTAAAAAGGGCGGATTTTACCAGGTTAAAGGCCGTCATCCCTGTGTGACCTCCTCCGCCCCCAATAATAAAAAGTAAACAAGTGACTTCTTTGATCTGAAGTTCCCTAAAGCACCTGCCTGAAGGGTGTTGGACATTTAGTCAGGGTGGCAGCTGTGGAGATGTGATTCCTCTAAGGAACGAAGGAAAAGAAAACAACATACTGTGTAAAAGTAGGAAAACCAGATGAAAGTCAATTTCAGATGGTGCCTGAGGTTTGTGTTTGGATGGAGTCGATTTATGTAGTTATGAAACCCTGGGGATCAAGGGTGAGGTGTGCAATGGATCTGTCTGGAGAGAGGAGCTGGAACAGTACGGTTAAAGGTCTCTGTGTGTGGTTGGCACAGAACTGAGGGACCTTACAAGAAGCACCGGGTGGTGCTCACTGCTAGGAAGCAGAGCTCACATTTTTGTGGTGTAACAACAATTTTGTATTACTAATCGAAACCACGGGTGATAGGAGAGGTAGCAGAGAAGAACGTGTTTAGGAACTCAGTGCTTATCTGAGCGAGGTAATGATGTGATGGAGTGATGAAAGGTGTATGGGTGGGTGGGGATGGAGTTTCTAATGCAGGCTGAGAAACGTTACTGTGGTTTTCCAAGGCAGTGAGCTTCTCCAGAGTTGTGTATACCCGCAGCAGTGGCTGGTTGGGGAAACACCTGTTTCTGGTGTAGTTGTAGACAGTTTGAGAGTCTTTTTTCACTCCAAGAGCAGATCGGGAGGACTTGGCTCAGCCCAGCAAAGGGAACGTGGGTAGGAGTGTCATCCTCTCAAAAAAAAAGAAGAAACGGGCCCAGAGCCGAAAGCCAGTGTTAGGAGAAGGAGGGGGAGAGGTGCCTTCCCTGGTGAGTAATTGTAGTGTGGCATTTTGAGTTGTTTACTGTATCTCCAGTTAAGTTAGGGTTCTTGCCTTTTTTCGCTTGTCCCTTGCTGTCTTTAAGGTAATCTTGGTGACAGCTTATTCTTTAATACAGAACAGCTTCAGTAACTGTGTGTGTGAGGGGTGCTGGCCACCTATGCTTATACAGGGTGGTTGCATGACAAGTAATGTTTTGGTGATCCAATTCTGCAGCCTCCAAGAGAGAATACAGCAAGTCCAGACTACAAAAACTCATCCCTTTGGTGTGGGATGACTCGCCAAGACGTGGTTGATTTTTTTGTTGATTATTCTGTAGGTGATTTCTTGTCTCATGGGTTTTTTGCTCTCCCCTTGAGCAGCAGTAGGAACTTGCTCCCAGTGCCAATGATAAAACTCGGGATAGGATCCATAATGGGTTGAGTTCTTGGGTTTCTATGCCACTGTATCCACTACTTCACTGCTTCTTGCCCACGAAGTCTTTCAAAACCAGGTTTGAAGCAGCCTTTAAAAATACTGTCTGAATGTTACTCACACCACTGGATGTTCCTCTTACATGTGAATAACTTCTTGTGTGTCTCACCGTGGTTTTCGGTTTCATGTTAGAAGAGGAAACTTGGTCATTTGTAAGGCTTAGTGATGGAGTTTTCCTCTTTGTGGATTAATTGAGTTTTCTGATTTCCTGGGTATTTCTAATACCTGTGAAATGTCAGTCTTCTCTGTGGATGTGTATTGGTGTATCCAACATGCTCCAATTCACTTGTGATAGATGTCTCTTCACAGGATATATGGTGTGACAGTGGTAGCATCTTTGTCTCGTGGTGCTCTACACTTAGTGGAAAATGGCAATGTCGCAAAATTCCAACTGGAAACCCGCCCTGCTTTTTGGTCTGAACTGTCTCGGGAACATCTTAGTTTCATCTGAGCTCATCTTACTGCGACTGGGAGGAGATACCTGTGGGAAAGGTGTGCTGAGGGGGGTAACAGAGAGGTGCTTTGTGCCTGTACTGAGGGGCTGGTTTTCCACCTCGAAATGATTTGGGCTTTTAGCAATGAATGCACCTTGTGGTTCTGTTGGAGAAGGTGTTAGCACCACGTGGGCCGCGTTTTAAACAAGCCAACCTTGACACAGAGCTCTGCGACTCTGAGAATACACAAAAAGTACGTGTATGTGTATGTGCTGTGGGAGGGTTGGTGACCAGAACTGCTCGATCAGCTGTAAACAGACAACAATGTGCTTTTGTGATATGAGTGGGAATTGTCTGATCGGTTGTTCCAAGGCTTTCGGTTCTGGGTGCCAGAATCTGTCTCGGATCAATTGTTCAAATGCTTGTGTTTCAGGGTGACGTTATCCAGGCGATGCCCGTTCTGAATGTGTGGTGCTGGTCTGGTTTGATCCTCTCTGGTACCAGAGGATTGAACTGAGATCTCTTTACCACTGCCCACTCACCAGTTCCTGAGCATTTATAGCCACACTATAAGCTTCATCCTGCATGAACTTCTGTGGTCTTGCAAGCACTTTTATTCTCCCTTTGCTCAAATCTCACACTTTTTGCTTAGGAGCTGTGTTGAGAGCATAGCATGGAGTAAACCAGCCTTGATTCATGCTCAGACCTGGCTTTGCCTTTCACAAAGTGCCACCTCAGGATTCTCTCCTGTCTAACACACATTAGCATAGCTTGCAAGAGAGCTGCTCTTCTCAGTGCTTTGCCAAGTTTATTTCCTTCAGCTGCACTTTAAACGTTTACTCTTCAATTTCTGCATGGGCAACATGAGGACTTTTGGTGGCTTAGGCTTATGGAATGTTAGAGAGGGGACTAAGGAAACAGGATGATGGATGTGTGTGACTGGGAGGGCTGCCTTCTTCTGCAGTACTGCCTGTTCAGAAGGCTGCTGTTTGGTGATAGATGAGAGTGCTGACTGGATCAAGCCCTTCAAAGTAAGGCGTAACAGAGATAATCAGCTTTCAAACAGGAGGTGACAGGTTTCAAGAAGATAGTGGGTTTTATCCTAAAAACAGCTAGTGCAGGTAATTCACGGAGATAGACTTGAAAGCAGGGAAGAAATGGATTTGTGTTCACCTTTGCAGTACTTGAAGATATATTTCTTCACCTGTGTTTAAAACCCAAAATTGTGCAGTAGAAACAGGAAAGAAATAAATCGTGAGCATCTAAAGAGGGTCTCTTGGTTGAGTTTTCCACCTGCATTGCTCCTTTCTTGCAGGGATGGGATGGAAGCCTGTGTTAAACCCTTTGCATTGTACTGAACATCTCACAATGGTGTAAAATAAAGTGTTAGGAATGGAGGTTTTGGAATTTGATGCTCCAGACTATACTTTAAGTACTAAGTGTAAATAGGGGTTGCCGTTTGGCAAACAAATGGGTCTTAGCAGGCCTTTTCCAGAGGGCTGAGGGTGGGGATGAAGAGCCAGGAGAGCAGAGGAGGTGAGGGGGCAGCAAGGGCACAAAGGGGCTTGAAGTATCAGTATTTTGGGTGTGGAAGTGAACAGAAGTTGAGTGTGACTTGGTTTTGGTGAAATATCTAATTGGGTAGGTGATTTGCTGCTTGCGTTGCTCATGCGTAGAACCTGACTCCTCAGGGTGTTTCTTAGATGAGCATGTTTCACCTTCTGAAACCCTCTCATGTGTTTTGGAACAGCAGGAAAGGTGATGCTTTTCAGTTGGCTTCGTGAGGAGCAGAGAGCTTCTTTTGTTCCTGCCTTGTGCCATCTTTCCATCAGACAATGCTTTCAGCATTGTGTGTTAAGTATCTTCATCTCAGCGCTGAGCTGGGTGGTTTATGCTTGTCTTATGTGTGATATAAGGTATCTGTTAATTCCTTCCTGTGCTCAGAAGGGTCAATAACTGGTCTTTTGAGACACGAGCCTTAGGTGGCGAGTGGTGGCTGTTTTCTTGTTCTATACAAAGGAGTCCTTCAGGTTGGCTGGGAGAGCTTGGTACTTGGACTGATGTTTGCGTGTGATTACGTGTACGTGGGATCAGGTGCAAGGGGCTGTTAAGGACATGAGAAATGCTGTCCTTGAGAGGAACCATGGAATTTTGTCCTCTGATTCTTTGCATGGGCAACAGTTTCCTATGAGAAGTAGGCTGTGATATGTAAATGTCTGCGTGATTCATTTGCCATGAGGCAGCGAAGACTTCCATGTGTCCCCTTGCCTATTTAACTTTAGATATTTGAGCTGCTCCTTCCATCAGCCTGGGCCTAGTAAAGATTGGTGGGAAGTCCAGCATCATTGGAAGGAGTCCTGCAGCAAGTGGACAGACCTAAGTGGATTGGAGTCTACAGTAGATCTTGACAATTGTTGCTTGGTCCTGAGTTAACCTCCCATAAGGATAAGTCACTAAATTGGCTTTTAGAATCACAGAGTGGTTTGGATTGGGAGGAACCTCAAAGCTCATCCAGTGCCAACCCTGCCGTGAGCAGAGAAACCTCCCGCTGGATCAGGGGCTCCAAGCCCCTAAAAAATAAAGGTAGCATGGATAACCTGAGCAGGTGCAGCGGTTGCAGGAAACAAGGGAGTTTGAGAGCTGGGTAGGATTGATTGCCTTTTTGTTTGTTTAAGAACAGAATTTTTAGTAGAAAAACATAGCTGTGCCTAACATTTGGATGAATCAAGTAGAAATTCCCTTTTTGATGTTACTGGTTGGCCTGGTCTGCTGCCTAAACCTTGTTTGAATGTTCATAGAGTCATAGAATTGCTAAGGTTGCAAAATCAAATCCAGTCCCAACCTCACCGTGCCTGCTAAACCATGTCCCAAAGTGCCACATCCATACGCATGTTGAACCCCTCCAAAATAAAGAATATTCTTCCTGCTGTGAGTTATTTTTTACCAACAGAGTATTTTCTGGAAAAAGATGATGCCGATCAAAAAAACCCGATCCTTGCTTGCATTTCTCAAAGCCAAACTGTGAATTCAGTTCCCTCTGCCGTTTGCGTTCTGCTCACGTGAGCCTGTGAGAGGAGACTTCTGTGGGGTTGACGAGTTTTGTTATGTTTTGACCTGGAAAATTAATACTTGGAGAGCTGCAGATACGACTGCTCAGTGATTTGAACCTGCTGCACGCAGAACGGGTCTTGCCATCACCCGGTGTCAGGAGGAGCCTGTAAAACTTCATTTCTCTTGGCCCAAATTAGCACTCCATGGTTTAGGTGAAGCAGAGATGATGGTGGCTCTGACAACGACCTTGTGGAGACTTCTTCCTGTGGTCGATACTTTTGTTGTTTAGGTCACAGGCTGTCTCTGGAATTGCTCTGGGTCGGTGGAGGTGAGATGGATGGGGTGGGTCAGCTGGCTGAGGAGGTTCTACCAGTGTGGGAAGCCAAGTCACAGCACAGACACAACTGTGGGCATTGCTGTGGGTGCGCTCTATCTGGAGCTTGAGGTGGTTTTATGTTTTGAGAAGCAGGCTGTGTACTCAGGAGCATTTAGGACAGGGTGGCAACTGTCAGGCTCCAGGAGAGCACCTGGACTCGTGAGCTTTGGGTCAGAAGGAGCATGTGGGTTGGCGATGGGCACCCCAACCACTGTTGGGCCCTCTCGGTGTGCAGAGACCAGCAGCAGGCCCACTGCAGGCCAAGGGGGACCTCAAGGAGTTCCTGCTGGGGAGCACCTCATGGGGACAACCTCCCAGAGCTCCTGTTTTGTGGGGAAACTCACGGAGGGATCTCATGTAGCTTAAGACCTCATGTTGATTCTCTTGCAGGGGCGAAGGGGAGCACCCCTCATGGAGGGGACCTTGCAGAGCTCCTGCTGGGGGGGGGCACCACATTGAGCTTCTCTTGTGGGAGAACCTTACGGTGGGAGGGGACAGCATGGAGCTTCTTTTTGGGGGGGTCTTCATGGGGCTCCCTCTGGAGGACCTGCCTGGAAGCAGATGAGGGGCTGGTGGTCCCAGCCTGGTGGCCACCAGGCAAGTTGGTTGAGGCCCTGGCCAGACTTGGAGTGTCCTCATCCCTGGGGTGAGCCGGGCACTCTGGGCCTTGGGGAGAGGGGAGCTGAGGAGAGGCACTGCAGTGCGTTGTGTGTGGGAAGGGGAATCATGGAACCGGGGAATGGTTTGGGCTGGAGGGGACACCCTTTGCCGTGGGCAGGGACACCTCCCACTGGATCAGGGGCTCCAAGCCCCATCCAGCCTGGCCTTGAACCCCTCCAGGGATGGGGAACCGCGGCTTCTTTGGGCGAACACGTTCTTTACCCATACAGCCCGGTGGTAGCTCCTTCCTCGCAGTGGTAACATCCCCCCCCCCGCCCCAAGCCGTGGTAGCTTC
>WAAB01023186.1:424-34331 GCA_013389865.1 Piaya cayana | reverse complement strand
CGGGTTGGTAGCTCCCCCAGCTCAGTTATTCCCGTGCCCGTTGGCGTCCCCCCCCCCGCGCGGCCGGGTGGTATCTCCCGGCGCGGCCGTTGGAGGCGCGCGGTGGAACAGTCCATTTCCTGTTCCCCTGTGACAGCGGGGGGGGGGCGGGCGGCCGCCGGCTGCCGGTCGGTGTGTGGGTCCCGGCGGGCATGGCCGCGCGGTGAGGGCCGACATGGAGGCGTACGTGCTGGAGGACATCCTGGAGGTACGGACGGGGCGGCCCGCGAACAAAGGGGGCCGCGGCCTTGGGAGCGGCCGGGGCCTGGGCCGAGGGGGCGGGGGGCAGGCTCGGTGTGTGCTCAGGGCTGGGCAGGTCCTTTGCCCCTGTGGAAGGCGGGAGATGGTTCCTGGGGTGAGCCCGGGGCTGGCGCTGCCCCTGCAGGGTGGGGACACCGGTTCTTGGGGTGGGGGGGTGTCAGTTCCCCTGTGAGCCCTGGGCTGGGCACCTTTTATGCCCCTATGGAATAAGGGGGGTCAGTTCCCAGGGTGCTGGGGGGTCAGTCCCGCTGTGAGCCCAGGGCTGGGCCTCGGGGGTTATGAGGGGGAACCATTTCCAAGGTGCTGTAGAGTCAGGCCTTGTGTGTGCCCGGGGCTGGGCACCTTTTTTTTTTGACCCCGTGGAATGAGTGAGACCAGTTCCTGTATTGCTGAGAGGGTTCAGCCCCAGTGTGTGCTCAGGGCTGGGCCACCAGGGTGTAGGGGGGACAGGTGATTCCTAGGGTGCTGTGGGGTCAGGTCTAGTGTGCACCCGGGGCTGGACACTGGTGCTTCCCCTATAGAATAGGGGGCATCCGTTCCCAGGCTGTTGGGGGAGTGGTCAAGGCCCAGTGCTGGGTCAGTGGGGCATGCGGGAGACCAGTTCCCAGGGTGCTGAGTGGTCAGTCCCACTGCTGGAGAGAAGTCCCAGTGTGTGCCCCAGGCAGGGCACCTTTTTTGCTCCTATGGAATCAGGGGGACTGGTTTCTGGAGTGCTGCCCCAAGCAGGATCAGGATCAAGCGTGCCTGGGTCTGAGCACCAGTGCTGCCACTGTGGAACAGGGGCAACTGGCTCTGTGGTGCTGGGGGTTCAGCCCCGGTGTGTGCCTGGGAGCTGGGCACCAGCACTGTGCATTTAGGGTGTGGAGGGACCGTTTCTCAGGGTGCTGGGAGTCAGGCCTGGTGTGAGCCTGCAGCTGAGCCAATTGTGTGTAGAGGAGACCAGTTCCCAGGGTGGTACAGGATCAGGACTGGTGCTTACCCAGGGTTGGACACCACTACTGCCCTCACAAAATGAGAGGGGAATGATTCCTGTGGTGCTGGAGGATCAGTCCCAGAGGGTCAGTGCCAGTGCAAACCTGTGGCCAGCAGAGTGGTGTGGTGGCCAAGCCTGAGCCCTGCAGAGCCACCACTGGGCATCACTCTCCTGTATCATGCCAGTGCTCCTGTTCCTGCAGTGAGTCTGTGCTAGGCCTGTAGGTTCTGTGCTCCCAGCTGTCTGAAGCTTACTCTGCTTGGGCTTCCTCTGAACAAGAGGGCTCGCATTCCAAAATGAATAACGTTGTCCCTTCTGATGAGAGGAACTTGGAAAAGATCTTTCAGCCTTGTGAAGAGAAGCCTACCTAGGAATCCTAAAGTGAAACTTGTGTTCGCACTGACAAAGAGCTTTATCCTGGATCTTATTAGCTTGAGTTGTTCAAGGAGATATCTTTGTTATTGGTATTTTTGTGGGTTTTTTTGGTTTTGCAAGCAAACCCACAATTTCATTGCCAGATGACCGTTCAGAGTAGTTGCATATGTTCTTCATCGTAACAAGAAGCTGCTACCTCATAGCGCTGTCAGAATTTAAACAGAACGGTGCTTTCAGTGATCCATGTTCTGTAGGGCTTTTCCTTTCATAACCATACTTGAAGTGGCTTTAAAATATTAAATTGATGGAAGTATGTAGTGTTGGTGCTAACTTCCTTGTAGACCTTGGAACTGTTTAACGTAATGATACCCAGTGTGTGAACATGCGTGCATTTTCTGCTTAGGGAACCAGTGCAGACGTATGGACGGGGCTTTCAGCAGTGCCTGCCTGTGACTCGGTTGCTGTGGTGAGGCTGGGAGACCAACAGTGAACTGGGCTCTCTGCCATTAGAGAAATGCTTTGATTCCTCACTTGTCTCATTGAATACAAAGCTTTTTCTTTCTATTTTTGCTTTCTTGTAACTATAATTGTCAGGTGCAGCTCCATAGATGAATGAAGTGTTTGGTGTTAATATTCTGTTTGGAAAGGCGATTGGTAAATTAATTGTGTCAATATAACAGTACTTTGGGGTTATATTTGTGAACTAAGCAATTCTATTTTGCTCCTTAGAGTAGGTTGTGGTGCCCCATCCCTGGATACATTCAAGGTCACATTATATGAGACTGAGCAACCTGATCTGGTTGAAGATGTCTCTGGTCCTGCAGGGGGGTTGGACTGGACGACCTTCATGTTCCTTTTCCAGCCCAAACCATTCTACGACTTTTCTGTTGGTAATCTCATCGTGCATTCTTTTCCTGATCATGAGACCAACTGCATCCAAGTAGAACACCTTTGGAGATCAAGTAGAGCTTATCTGACTTGAGATGTGTGTAAACTCTGATTAAATTGGTTGTTCATGAGTCTCTGAAATAGTAGCATTAGAGGTGCATCAGAATTCCTGGTGCATCAGTAGAAGCAGAAGCTGTACAATTGTGTTCCCAGTAAGGGTCCAGAAGCAAAACTTGCTTCTCCTGAAACTTGTTTCCATTATAACTTTTTACAGTGTGTATTTTATTTTCTCACTTTAGGCTTTATTTTCTCCTATGGAAAAACTTGTGATGTTCCTTCAAAGACAGAATCGTGAAGATGGAGTGAAACGCTCTTGCTTAGGCAGCAGAATCTGTCTGGCCTTTGTACTATTGAGTAGACCTGGTACTGCTTAGTAGTTCAACTTGGAGGGATCGGTCCTTGCCTTTTCATAAAACCTTGAAAAGTATTTTCACCTTTAATCTATTTATAATGTAAAACAGGAAAAAGAGGAATTTATGTAGCGTGCTGGTGATGTTGATGAGTTAGCAAGAGACCACGGTTCAAACTGTGCTGGAGGTCCTTCCTGCAAGCAGCCCGTGCATGCTTCTGGGGAAAAAATAGCTCCTGAGTTAAAAAGGTAGATACTAACTATGTAATTCATAGTTTAAATATTCTATCTTGCNTTGATGTGTGACCTAACTGACAACAAGGTCTTTTGTTGGTGTAACTTCTTAGGTTTGGTTCCTGTGCGGGTGAAGGAATAGCTGTGCTGCAGGAGCCCTTACCGTGGTCTCCAAAGGGAGGCATAAACCCACAGTCAAGTGTCTGATTCTTGAGTTAGTCAACAGAAACATTTCTCAGTTGAGAGAAAAGGTGTGCTTTGTCCTGACAGATGAGGATCTGGTCTGTATTGTCGTGTGCTGAACTTACGCTGACAGCAGAGAATTGAGGGGTAAATTTATATTCCCTGTGTAGATCTGAGGCTTCTCAGGAGGAGCAGCCATGTGTTTTGACCTTCATGTTCTTTGAGAGCTTGTTTGCGCTTGACCTCGGAGAAGAGGGCTGGAGTGCAAGGCAGGTCCACGTGCAGCAATTTCTTTGTGTTCTTAGTAAGTGCATTTAAAAGAAAACCAACCCTTTAATTTTCTAGCCTAAGGTAAATATCTTTCACCTGCCTTGAACTGCATCTGAAGATCATGGTGAACAAAGCTCCCATTCTTATTGTGATGGTGGGAGTATTTCCTGACTGCAGGCATGTTTTTCAGGGTTGTACTGGCGTCACGGGGATGTTTGAATAACCTCGAAGGTCCTGCCTTGGTTATGCTACTGATGTCGCTGAGGAGTGAGGTGATGCGAGAGGATCACCAGTTGCACCTTCAGTAGCTATAGGGAAGCTGTGAGGGGGCCTTTTGTGAGACAGTGCAGCAATAGGGTGAGGGGAAACAGTTTGAAGCTGAAAGAGGAGAGACTGAGATGAGATCTGAGCAAGAAATGTTTTCCTGTGAGGGTGGGGAGGCCCTGGCCCAGGTTGCCCAGAGAAGCTGTGGCTGCCCCATCCCTGGAGGGGTTCAAGGCCAGGTTGGATGGGGCTTGGAGCCCCTGATCCAGTGGGAGGTGTGTCTGCCCATGGCAGGAGGTGGGACTGGATGGGCTTTGAGGTCCTTTCCGAGGACTGTAGCCTTGTCGGCCACAGCACAGACATTGTAGTGTGGCTTAAATGGTGCACAAAAGCTTTATAGAGAGCAGAGCCCACTCTGCATGAGTCCACTGGTGCTTGATGAGACAATGCTGCAAGTAAGAGCAAGCATGAAATACAGGAGTGATGTCTATAATGCATGCTTGGAGATCAGGGAGGCCTCTGCAATGCCATTTTTTTATCAGGCCAAGGCTTTTAATATTTATAAGCCTTGCAGTCTCCTGCTCTGAAGATAGAAATCAGGGTTATGCTACAGTATTTCTGTGTTGGGCATTAGTAGCTTTCCCACGTTCCAGCTCTTGGACAGGCTAATCCTTCCCCTGTTCCCTTTCTCAGAGTTTCGGTAACCTTGTCTGTTCTACTTCCTACCTGTTTTCCCATCATTTTAAAGAAGGTGCCTATATGAAGTCAGCAGTGGCTACTAGTGTGCTACAGGGTTCCCTAGCGATGTTTTGCAGTTGTTCCTGAATCGTCTGTCAGAGCAACCCCTCCTTCATGTGCTATTTGGAGTGAGCTGGGACACTGTAGCCTCAATGATCTTATTGAGATGTGTTCTATGCTGGAGAGTAGGTCCAGTCTTATGTTCTGCTGGTGGTTTGGTTCTGGTGGATGCGGTGCCCTGGTGTCAGCCAATGGCTACCTGATCCTGCCAGGGTTTGCCCGAATTGTAGGAAGAGCAGATGGGCTTGGCTGCTGTGTCAGGTGTTCTGAGGTGAGCTCCTGTTCCAGGAGCTCTTTGGGTGAAGGAGAATTGAGCCTAACTGATTGTGCCTTCCCTGAAGTGTTGTTCAGGGAGAACTGGCCCAAGAAAAGCGAGTGGAACATGGTTACAGGAGAGGCTGGAATTCATCACCTAGTTCATGTTCAGGAGGTGGCACTGATACCCCTGGCAGTGGCCTGTGAGGATGAGTTGGGACACTGTTGGTGAGGCTCACCCTGTGAGGAACACCAGGATGCTGCAGCCTGTCCCATATCCATGTCTGGCTGGTAGTGTCACACAAGTGGAATGGGCTGGAGAAGAGGGGTTTACCCAGATGAAATCTTTCTCAGTGTGCTGGCTGGGGTGTTTATGCATCTCACTGACCTACCACACAACTGTTGATGCAGCAAAACCCTCTTTGAGCTGCCGCTGCCTTCCCCAGGCTGGATGGAGGTGGCAGAATGGTGTCAGCCTGACAGAGCGGCAGCGCTGGCAGTCACCAAGGCTCTGCCAGCTCACCAAGGTGAGTGGGAACGCAAGCAAAGCTGTCTGGCTGCTGCCCAAGGGCTCTTTGTAACCTTGTCTCAGGCTTTCAAGCAGCACTTGGGAAGGTGATTGCCCTTCCCTTGACACTGCTCTCCCCCTGATACTACATCCTCAGCCCTTTTGCCTGTGGTGGGAGGCAGAGAGATTAGGACAAGCTGTGTTGAGTCTTCTAGAAAAACAAACCCCAGCTTTGATTCCTGTTCCTTTCCCCTTCGAGCTGATTGGATAAGGCTGTTCACTGCTGGATCTGGGCTCCCTTGTGCAACCAGCAAGCGGTAAAAGCTGGTCGATACGATTTCTTTGGGTCTGAAGCTGTTTCTCCTTGCCTTGAAGGAAGAGATTACAAGCTCACTGGTATAACTGGAATCCATTCCTGTTATTTATGTGTTATTGCTTTATCTGTTTCAGTGACGGTTCATTCTCAGTACAGTAACGGGGAAATGCAATTACTGCGGGAGAGCCCTGTAAGGAAGAAAGTGCTGGGGCAGGCAGGGAGCTGCTGTCTGAGGGGTCGGTGTTATTCGACTGGTGAGGGTCTTGCTGATTGGGGTAACTTAGCCAAAGCCTCAACGGGCGGGATCAGGCTGTCTGCAAATATCTTTCCCAGTTGAGCCTCTTTAGTCTTGCAAGTAGTATATTCAAACCAGGTACTTAACCAAAACCAGCAAGAGAACTGAAAGTGCTCTTTTTGTGCATGAGGTACTTTTCCATATTTTCCTGCACGTGCCTAAAATCTCTCCAGATCTTTGCCGTGCTGGGATTTGCTGATGGTGGGGACTGATAGGAGGTCACACACTCTAAACCAGTGACCCACACCGCAAACAACCTGTTAGGCTGCCCAGCACCCCAATCAGGTGAGAAGGAAATGGGCAGAACCATGTGGCTGTGAAGCAATGTGCTGCACGATTCTGGCACAGGTTCTTCAGCTTCATTGCACTTAAACAACATTCCTGGGTGGACTTGAGCATCTTAGGTGTTGTTTTGGGAAGAAATGTGATGTTCCTGGCTCTCACTGTAGGCCAGCATGTAGTGATAGGATCAGGAACTGTGTCTGAGCATTTTTTTCCTGTGGTCTAAAGATGGCTGAGTGTGGCTTGTACTCAGGGATGCGGGAGAGGAGAAGATTCCTGATGCAGCTTGTTCTGAGGAGCTGCATTCCTGTAAACACTGAAGAAATACACTAAAAAATATCTTTGTGGAATAGATCTCACCAGGAGCATTCAGGGGAGAGTAGAAATCAAAATCATGTTAGTGGTTTAAAGGAATCCAGTGCAGGATTTTTATATCTAGTGTGTGAAGGCAATATTGAAAAGGAAGGACTCCACTTAAAATCATTGTCTCTGCCCTTAAGCCTTCACTGATTTATTTTTTAATAGTA
Source organism: Piaya cayana (assembly GCA_013389865.1). Lineage (NCBI taxonomy): Eukaryota > Metazoa > Chordata > Aves > Cuculiformes > Coccyzidae > Piaya > Piaya cayana. The sequence continues at coordinate 27,454 of WAAB01023186.1, read as the reverse complement.
CCTTGTTTTGGTTAGAGGAGAAGATCTCTTTGGATTTAGTGAAATAATTGTGCATTGCTTAGCTACCTTCGTAAGCCTGTAATTTACTCTGTGTAAGAACTGTTTGAATCTGTTCACTGTCCACAAGCTTCAGTTATGTGCCAAATAGAGCAAAAATAAATGTAATTCATTTATTAGGTATGCCTAACAGTGGTTTGTGTTGAAGGCAGAGTTCAGTGACTGTTCAGCTTGTCAGAATTTTAACCAAATGACTTGAAATTATTAGGAATAATTCCCTCTGCCAAGTTCCCCAGGCAGTAACAATAGGAATCCTAATCAGATACTGAGCTCGGCTGTCTCCTACTTTAACTTTATCCTCTCACTTCTCAGCAGCAGAGAAGATTGGTAATCTAGGCTAGACCAGTTCTTTTGCTGAAATAAAGGCTTCGGTTCTAAATGCCAAAAATGGCAAGGCAGTCCTCATTACATTTTAGGTGGTTCTGTCTGGCTGTTCTTTGGGCTCTGTTTCTATGTCTGTTAGTGTGGCTGGTTGTTTCAGGACAGTTGTTTAGCTGTTTCTCCTTTTAACTTTACAGGACAAGGATAAATACCATTGAACCTGGAATGACTCTTGATCATTTCAGAGCTCGTGACCTAACTAGTTGTATCTCCCCAAACTACTTGTTAACTTCAAAATCATCTCTACTCAATACCAGGACTCAGTTGTGCTGCGTGATGAGAGATGGTGAAGGGTGATTCAGGAGGATCAGGAAAACAGAGAGCCTCTAAGGGCTGCTGGTTTCTACCTTACCCTCCCTGATCCCATCTTTTTACCAGTAGCAAATATCATAAATTTACTTTCACATATGTTTTTTCTAGACGGTATTTATTTGTATTACAAATTCTCCATGTTTTCTCATGTTGTTAAATAATTGCATGTTAGTGTGAGTGGTCAGTGATGATAGAAATGTTGCACTGATTTAATTTAAGGACTCTTGTTACCTTAATGCTGTTATTTCAAGACAAAGCAAAACATCAAAGTGCAGGTATAAAAACTAAAACTGATGGGAAATGGATTTTGTGAAATCCCTGCTGTGCCATGTGTCTGAACTTGCAGGCCAAGCGGTAAACAGCAGCATTTATTCTGGGAAATCTGGAACAGGCTGCCCAGGGAGGTGGTTGAGTCCCCAGCCCTGGAGGTGTTTAAAGGCACAGGTGGGAATGGTTGAAATTGATGATCCGGTGGGTCTCTTCCAACCTGATAGTTCTAGGTAGGGTTCTAGGTTGGGTTCTAGGTAATGTTCTAGGTTGGGTTCTAGGTAATGTTCTAGGTTGGGTTCTAGGTAATGTTCTGCGTTGAGATATCACCATGAGATACCAGTGATGTGTTAATGATGAGGTGCTAAGGGGAATGGTTTAGTGTTTGGTAGGAATGGTTGGACTTGATGATCCAGTGGGCCTCTTCCAACCTGGTGATTCTATGATTCTATGATCCCGATAGGTTAAGTTGGATGCAGGCCATGGAACTTAAGGGGTCAATATCCCAGTGAGTTCCTAGATGTCATCTGTGCAGGACAAAAAAAGGGGCTTTCTGTAGTTTGTACAGTCGAATGGCGTGCGGTGTTTATTTGCTTGGGACCAGCCATTTCCACTGGTCCCACTTTACAGCCCTTTAATGACAGAGCTGTTCTTTGGTCGAGTTAAGCAGTAGCAGCGTGGCTTGTCTCTCCCTTGCTTTGGAAGTCAGGAGGGGAGGGAATGAGAGCTAAATCAGTGTGTGCTAAACAGATAAGCCAGTTTACTTACACATTGAGCAGGCTGGAAATAAAGCACAGATGTCTGCTATGTCTCTTTTTTTTTTTTTTTACCAGCAGAAAAATGTAATTTCTGTAGAAATTAGTGGAGAACTGTGATTTTTCCCTGTGTTGTATTGTTTTTCCTGTCACTGATGTACATTAGTGTCTATGTCTCCTCTCTGCTGGTCGCTTAGGTTAGCACGGCTTTACTAAAGGCACTACCAACTCACATCCAGAAAGACGGCTTGTGGGATATGTTTAGTGTTTCTCTGGCTTTTAGTCACTGGAATAGCGTGTTGTGCGGAGAGGGATGGAGCCTGGAGCCAGGATGGAGCCCTGGGCATTGGGCTGCTGCTCTGCTCGCTTGGGTTACGGGAGGGGAAAGCTGTGACCAAGCTGAGCTACATGCTGCCTGGCTTGAAGACAAAAACGGTTCTAGCGTTGTTGTGTTTTGCTGTACATCTCTGCACTCAAGTCAGGACCGTGGTGCTGTGAACACGCCTGTGCGCACGCCCGTGTTTCATTCATGCCAAAGGGAATTCTGAGTTGGCCTTGCTGCGTGCTCATCCTGTCCCTCCTCCACACGCCCTCCTTCCCTTCTGCTGTCAGCCTGCACCGCATGGCACTTGCTATTGTGGAGAAGAGGCGACCAAAACTACTCACAGAAGGGAATGGTTTCCTGCCAAATCTGTGTGAGGAAACATGTGGGCTGCTTAACATTATTGCTGTTTTAAGCCTAACGGCTGTTCAGGCCACTTGCTCAGTTCTGTGCTCAGTAGCCACAGTGAATAGTAGAATGAATTTGACCATCCTTTTGGTAACTGTGGACTCAATGCCCAAAATGCATGTCGGAGAACATAAATCTAAGAAGATTCTCCTTTTCTAACAGGAACAATGAGGAAAAAACATGCAGTTTTGGTGAAAAAGGGGTGGTAGTACTGCTGAGCATCGTGGTTGAGGGCAGTGAAGATGCTCTGCCTGGAGTTGCTCTCCTTGATTTCCCTGGTGTTATCTTACAGGAGGGAAGAAATGCTGTGGATCCGGGAGAGGTTATGCACAGTGGACAGAACAGGCAGCCTGGAGTGGGAGGTTAACAGCTTTTCTGCCTGGCTGCGCTGGGAGGGATGAATGTCTGTCACTGCCATGTCTTTTCCTCTACAGCAGATCTTTTTTTCCAAATGTGTGCACAGAGACTGCCACTGTGGAGGGGACAGACAGGGAGGGTCTGGAAACAGAGGGTGACAGTAGTTCTATTACTGTGTTTTCAGTTCGTGATGAGATCTGTGCTCTCTATTGGTTTGTACCCTTTCAACATCATTGTGGAGGAGGCAGGGAGCAGGTGGGTTGAGCGGGGTGCATGCTTCACCTGGGGCTGCAGGACCTCATCCACACATCATTCCCTATGCTCAGCAGCCTGCTGTGCCACCTCCACAGATGGAGTGTTGCCACTCCAGGGTTGGTAAATGATCCTTTAAATGGCAAATCTTGTTTTCCCAACCCCAGATGGCTGTTATTCCTGATGTTTGATGTTAGCTCCCACATCAGCTTCTATTAAAAAGAGAAAACATGGTACTTTGGGGGGAAACTTGAGCTTTCTCCCTCAGTGTGGTGCCCTCAAAAATGTAGTTTTTGGATGTGCATCTTGCTGTGCTAGAGGTTTGGTACAAAGTCTGTGGTGGCTTTGTACCGTGGTACTGGTGTAACTGCCACCAGTTTCTCCTGCGCCTTTTGAGGGCTCATGCAAGGGAGCTCTGCACTTGTGATCTGTTCCCATAAAGGCACGAGCACCTTCACCAGCGTGTTAAAATGAGTAACTGTGGAGCTCTCAGAGCACGATACCACCAGTGCCAGTTTGGGAAAAGCATATCTGATTGATTCTATATCAGTATCTGTGTTTGGAGATGAAAATCTATGGACAAACATGGATCGTTTGAGTTCTGAAGCAAAATACTGTCAATTTAATAGATTATCTGCATGTCACAGCAGAGCGGTCTGACTGTCTGACTTCTGTTTGGTAGAATGGCTTCCACATTAGGTGGACATTTTCACTAATGTATTCCATTTAGGGGAATGCATCAGCACGTGAGCTGCCTTATGTTTTGGGGTTGAGTTTAGCTGCAAGGTCAGCGTTGGGAAACACAGAAATAAGCCATTTAACTTAGGAAGGAAAGAGTAAACCCCTTGTGGGAATTGTTGCTAGTTTACCACCACAGTGGTTACTTATGGGCACAGGGAGGGCTGAAGCCAAGCTGACTAGGCTAATGGTTGGAAGATGAGGTGCCTGAGGTGTGCTTAGCGTAGATGGAATATAGCATGTCTGAAGCATCTCCTCGTGAAGGCTGGGGAAGTCGGTGGTTTCCCTCCTTGTAACCTTACTCTAACTGTGAAAACTTGCCATGTAGCAGCAATAATGGAGGATTTCTTTTTGGAAACGTTTAGTATGGACATAGGATTCCTGTATTTTGGGTATAGGAGGACGGTCCTGCAATGACTGACAGAAATAGCTAGGAGTGCCTGTCCTCCCTTTTCTCTGGATCTGCATGATCTGCTGAGTTTGGCATTTCCTCAGCACAGGCTACAGAGAAAAGCCGCTTTGGGTCATCCAAGGCCTGGCCTCGTGGTGAGAAACAAGTGTGTTCACATCTGGGAGAGCAGTTCTTGTGCTGCAGACCTCGAGTTGGAGAAGCCGGGTGAAGGCAGGGCCTGACGGCACCGTCACTGCCTGGAGCTTTATGGGTGCCGGCTTTGTCCATGCACAAGTTGTGATGCCGCGTTTCCATTGTTCAGCCCTGCTGACCTGCAGTCCTTAGAATAACAACTTGTTTCAGCTGGAAATGGATGGGCGTGTGCAGTTCTGAGTTGAAACCTCAACCGAGTGTATCGGGCCACTGGAACGGAATTGGTGACATTCCAAAGTGCCTGTGAGGAGCCGGGCCACCTTCAGTTGTGCTGAGCTGCTCTAACTCCCTTCTCAAAGGATTAGGTAAGGGTCCTTATCTGTTATAGCAGAGCTTGAGAGCGATTGAGAAATGGCTGCTTATTGAGCAGCAGAAAGAAAGCTCAAGGTACTTGAAGACTCTGCAGGCAACAGACATGCAGAAATTAACCTGTGATAAAGACAAGAGATAATCCTTTGGATTTCAAGCATGGCTCTTATATGAGAACCGAAACAATGCACATGTGCTCTTCACAGCTTGGGATTTTGTTTTTCATGTTTTTGCTTTGTCCTTAGGTGTAATTTAAAAGGAGGATGCTTCAGGGTTTAAAATCAATTGATATAGGTCTGTCAGTGTAGCAAGGCCCTTCACTCTGAGTTTGGAAATGCTTGTATTGAGAGTTCATCCATTAAATTTATCCTTGGAATACCTAGTCAAGGCGAAAGGTGAGTCCAGGATTTTCTTTCTTCTGAGCTCACCTTCCTTGATCAAGGCTTAAGAGAATCTTTAGTCCCTTGAAATTAGGGCAGTGAGGAACAGGACTTAGCAGGGCACACAGGACTGCTTGGTTCTTTCTCAGGAGCACACATGTTGTTCAGGGATGCTGGAATCACTCGGAATCAAGGTGCTCTTCAGGTAGCCCTCCAAAACCTGTTGTTAAGGGGAGTCACAAATAGTTCTCGATTTTCACCTATTGAATGGTAAAACTGACAAGACCTTGATGCAGATATGTTGTTCTGTGCTATTTGTTTTTTCTGTTTCCCTTTATTTTCACTAGTGGAAGGATTCTACTCGATGGGAGCTGGCCAGGTCATCCTTGGGTGTCAGCCTGGGCCTGAGGGGATGGCCCTCAGGGTGTGCTTTGAGTGCTTGTTATCCAGAGAGACTGAGTGCCGTCCAGAGAGGTGGGAAACTCTCCAGTGCCGTTGATGTAGCTCTGAACGCTCAGAGCTGGCGATATGGCCTGGGCGTAGAGGTGGCTGGGTGGTCCTAGGCAGCAGAACTCTCTAAGCTTGTTACAGCTGTGAGCACACTGGTTTCTGTGGGACTGTAAGTAACTTGTTAAGTAGCTTTAAGCAATGCTGATGCTTACCTCAGATGTGGGGGAGACTTAGGGGCTGTGGTTGTTCAAGAGTAAGTTGGGGGATTTTGGCAACGAGGTGAGAAGGTGATTCTGGGACACTTGGTTGCCTCATTTCATCTCTTTGTGGTTGTTGTGTCCCCTTTATTGTGTCCCTGATGGATCGACGTATCGGTGGGGAGATGTGATGGGTCACTTGCTGAGGGCAGCAGGGGTTGCCTGGGTAGGGTGAGGCTCTCCGTTCAGCACACCTTGGTTGTCAGGATGGCTTTGCAGAAAGCCGTTTCCCTTTTGGTTTGTGGCAGTATGGGAACAACCTCTGTGGATGTTTCCTGCTTGCCAGCAGCTGTGCCCTAGACCCCCACATCTCGGGGCTGGGCTGGACACAGCAGGCCAGGTTCCTCACGCACATCCAAAGCTTTGCTGCTGGGCTCAGTGCTTTCCAAGCTCACACCAAACAAGATAGTTTCTGTCAATTGTTCATGTTCGGCTTTTCTGCAGGGCTGGGAAGAGGGGAAGTGCATGTCAGAGGCCAAAGTTTGTTTTTCTTCCCCATGAATGTGAAATTGGGGCAGGGAACTTATTAAGATAATGAGTGGAGTTGTTACTTTCACACTGGCACGAGATCTCTCTCACAAACAATTGCAGTTCAATACCAGTTAATCCGTAAATGGGCATAACGTGCAGGTGTGCTGAGTGTTTGGGATGAAGGTTTGAATTGGGAAAAACTACTAAACTGAAGTTTTCTTCCCCTTCAGCTTCACAACCTTTTAATATCTGTGGTTTTCATTCTGCCTGCCTGCCTCTCTGTTGTTTGCAAAGCCGGGGATGCGGACTACAGGGGGAGAGGAGGGAGTTTTCCTGCGACTATCTCAGCACCTGCCTCGCTGTCGGGAACACTGCAGTGATAATGCAGGTGTCCCTGCAGCAGGAATGCTGCTGCTGCCAGCCCCGAGGACTGTTATGCCGTTTCAGCAGCATAGACTGTTACTCTTCGCACCATTCCCCCTCCCTCTTGTTGTATTTTAGCAGCAGTGGGAGAAACAGCATCTAGTTGATGGAATAAAATGAAGGGAGAGGCTACTGAGACATTCCAGCTGCCGGACTGCGGATTTCTGCTGAACAAAGCAGTTAGGTTTGGGGAGGGTTGCTGCGTGTCCAAAAGACAACAGCTCCAATGATAGATCCCAGATAACTGGAAGCGATCCTCCCCTTGCAGGAAAGAAATTCTGCTGTAAGGCTTGCTGGCTTGTGGTGACGGTGCTGCTGGAGCAGCCGGGAAGGGCAAGATGGAATCACACAGCTGGTTCGTGCTTCCAAACAGATTTGAAGGAAAGACACAAACCTGCAGGACTGAAATTGAGTGGGCAAAGCCAGCAGCTTGACTTAGCTGCAGGGTGTGCCTTCTGTCTCAGGAAATGCTTATCTTTAGATAAAGAACAGGGTGTCTTGTGTAAATCTCCAGTAAACCATCACTCCTATTCAGAGCTGTCCCTATAAACTGGGTAGTCGTGGTGTTTGATTTGTCCCCACAGGAATGGCAAACACTGCCAGAGGCCTCTTTTCAGTAAAGTTCTGAGATGGATTTTTTGCTCTAATGTATTACTAGTGCTGTAAAATCTACATCTTAAAATGACTTGAAACTTGTGTTAGGTGGCAGTTTCACCTGAGAACGTGTACCCTTAGGTGGAAAGTCAGAACAGTCCACTTGGCCTTAATATTCAGCTTGATAAAGTCAGAATCTATTCCCAGTGTTTTACTGCAGGATATGCGCAAGTTGATGCTTTGTGTGGATATTTCAAATTGGTGTTTTTTCCAGTGAGCTGCCTTTCAGCTGGAATGGGTTACTGCAATCGTTGGGTAGGGGAGAGGGGGGGATGAGGGCTGAAAGGCAGTGGGGAAAGGGAGAACAGGCATGGAGTTCTTCCTTTAGCATGGGACATGAAGGGCTGAAAAAAATTCCCTCCCTTCCTTACCTTGAGTGGACCTGTGACTCAGATGAANAGGCCAGGTTGGATGGGGCTTGGAGGCCCTGATCCAGTGGGAGGTGTCCCTGCCCAGGCCAGGGGTGGAACTGGATGGGCTTGGAGGTCCCTTCCAACCCAAACTACTCTATGATTCTGTGAAAAAAGCAGTGCGTGTCTGCAGTGTGGACATTTTGAAGGATCTTTAGAATAGTAATTCATTTGTCTTCAGAAGACTCCCAATGATTTCTTCACACTTAGAACCAAGAGCTACACGTGAAGGTTCTGTTAGCCCACTAAGGCTAAAGCGATGATGGAATTATGCATTGTAATTTGCAGAGTTTCTGGGTTTGCTATTTGTATGTTAGGGTTTGGGTACCTAAGTGACAATCCGCTGCTTGAAATACTTGGCCTGGTTTTCACGTTCCAAATATATCATTGCTTTGTTTTGATTCACTCTTCCTTCACACATCTCTTACTGCGCATTGAATGTTTAGATATAAGACATCGAAAATACCTAGCAGTGTCGTGCAGAGGAAACTGAACTGGTTATTAGTCAGGACCGGACTTTGTTCTTGCGCTGGGAATGCTGTTTTGTTTCCTCTTGTGTGTTCCAGCTGCAAGGTAATAGTATAAAAGCTGCTATTTCTGTGTAAAGCAGACTCATGGGGTGTAGTCGTGAAGCGCACGGTGGAAAATACTTTAAAGAAATGCTCATGAAAGTTTTATGAAAGACAGATACATGTATTTTTATTTATTTGGTGCAGTATCTTCCCATAACTTGGAATGGTTCCACAGTCACCCCCAGGGCTGCAGGAGGGGATCGGCAGATGCTCAGTGGAGCTGATCAGCAGCCAAAAAGACTTGGGGACCATTTTTCATACAGGCACAGATAGAAGCAAATCCCTAATCCTGCTCCAGTCTCAGGCTCTGGGTCTCCAAGGGAAGGTTTGGGGGGGGCCTTCCAGCCTGCCGAGTCCTCCACATCAGCCTGGGAGGCGGAAGCACTGCAGGGCCAGCTCTGAGCAAGTAAATGACATTGGCCATAAGACCAATCTGAGCAATTAGTGATGGAAAGGGCAGGAACAGCAAAAACCACTGCTATGCCAGTGGAGTTGAGGGCCAAAACTGGTTTAGAGTGAGTGCTGGGATCATTTTGGATACGAGTTGTTGGAACGCAAGGGGAAGGCAGTGCAAGTGTTGGTCCAAAGGGAGTTTTGCCATACCTGGCAGGCTTGAAAATACCTGTTGAATTTCGTATTGTCTTAAAAACTTTTTGCTGCTCTCCAAAAATAAAAAAAATTCCTCTTGTACCTCAGTAAGGAACAACACAAAAAGACTCTTGAGGTCTCTTTGAGGTCGAGTTTGCTACAATGCAATAGCCACGAGCTGTTACTTGCTAGGAGCTGTTGTGAAGCTAGGAGCTTCAGAAAGGCTTTGTCCCATGTCTGGATGCATGTAGGAACTGTTTGCACCCGCTGGGTATCAAACATCAAAGGCCAAAGGTAGAAGTTTAGCAGATTCTAAACATGCCCAATATCGGGCAAAATTCATGGGAATCATCGGGCAAAAGATAAGAAATGAGCCTGCTGTTGGGTTGTAAACCTGGAAAATAGGAGCCAGACCTAAAACCAAGGAAGGAACTTGCAGAGGAGATAGTTTTTAATAAAAGAGTTTCTTTGGGCCTCGTGAAAGTCTTGTCTGGGCAAGTGTGGTTCATCCAAGCCAGGTTTCAGATGCTGTTGTTTATGAAGCTTAAAAACACTGAGGCTTAAAAGCATTTCATCCTATTATGTTAATGAGTGCGACTTGCTGTTTCACAGCCCGCGAGATCTGCTGGTTGCAACCCAACTGCCAGACATTTCAACCACATTTCACTGTCGGCTGGAGACTTTTAAAGGAACATTTACTAATTTTTTTTTTGGCATGTTTTTGTGTAAGGCTTCAGGATACAGAATTATTATGTTGTCTGTCTTGTTATAATAAACAGTAGCTGAAACACAGGTAGGAACTTGTGGTGCTTTCAGGAGTCACAGAGCCATGGAATGGTTTGGGTTTGAAAGGATCTCAAAGCCCATCCAGTGCCACTCCTGCCATGGGCAGGGACGCCTCCCACTGGATCAGGGGCTCCAAGCCCCATCCAGCCTGGCCTTGAACCCCTCCAGGGATGGGGCAGCCACAGCTGCTCTGGGCAGCCTGGGCCAGGGCCTCCCCACCCTCACAGCGAAATATTATTGCCTGAAATCTCATCTCACTCTCCGCTCTCTCAGCTGATCAAAACTGTGTGCATGCCAGGTGGCCTTAAAGAGCAGGACCAGGGAATAGGACGAGCCACATGGACTCTTGGGCTCTTCAAATCAGGCAGGGAACCTGAAGTGGGAAGGAGAAAATATCTTTTTACAGCCTTTTCTTAATGCCTGTATTACAGCACAGCTCTGATTGAGGAAAAAAATCTAAATAATGAGTTTCTGCCATGCTGCCGTGGGGGCTTTAGTGTGTGGTGCATGCTGGAAGATAACTGGTTCTGTCACTCTTCTTAAATGACACATTAAATAGTTGTGTTGATTACTCTCTAGTATTGATAAAGCTCAGCTCTGCATAAAGCTCTCTGGTAAAGTTTACTTGGCGACTTGATGTGAAGTGTGAATGTAGAAGTGTTAGGTATGTGTGAAAAGAATAAGCTGAGACATTAAATCAGTGGTAACCAAGTCACTGGCATAGCAAAAGGCTTGGCTTCACTCTTGAGTTCTTTGTGCTGCAGCAAACAAGAGTGGAACTTCTTATTGGTGAAATTGTGTGGTATCATCAGAGCTGAATTGGGTCGTGGTCAGATATGTGGCACCAGGTTCTGTTTCAAAGTACTTGGAGAGTTTTCATTCTAAATTGCCAGTATATGGCAGGTAGTTCTGCTGAGAGTGAGATTAGAATTGCTGTTTTTTTAGGCTAGTTATGTTAATTCAGGTTTTATGTTGCAATGTTGGTAGGAAAGTATCTTGCCCAGCTGAATAGCTTGTTTAGTGGCGAGTCTTTAGAGGAGTTGTTCTGCTGGGGAGTGCTGTGGCTTTGTATCCTAAGTGTAGAAGTGGTTGGTTGTTGATGGAATGCATCTGCCTTCCTCCCACACTCCATACAGTTAGGAAGACAGTAATCTGTGTTTAGCCTTACAAGTTGTAAAATTGAGATTGGTGGGGGACTGACAGCTCCTCTTCACATCCTTCGAGTGTGGAGTGTGGGGGGTTGAGGTTTTGGTTGTGTTACTTGGTGGGATTTTGTTGGGTTTGGGTTTTTTTTTGAGAGAGGAACCCTGGGAGGAAGTTCATTCTTTGACCTTAGGTGACAGCTGTGTAGGACCATGTGGAGTTGTGTGTGGGGACTCGGAAGCCACTGGAACAGGGATCCAGGGGCTGTTTACCTCATTGCATCCTTGTGGGATCTCTGCTGGTGGCAGGTTTATGTGTGTATGGCTTGGTGGAGAGAATCTGATCAGGTCCGAGTTAGCGTCAAGGCCTGAATTATGTCTCTCATTGATCTAGCATGACATCGAGGCAGGAGCTGTGCAGTTTGAGCCAAGTAAAGCAGTTGTGCTTGGGGTTTTTGGCTTTAACCTGGCATTTATTAAACTGGATGTTCACTATCTGGTATGTGGCAGTCAGACCATAAAACTACAGATGGCTTGCAGGGCTGTCTTCAGGGTGTGTGAAGATGGGTCCTGGTGGGTCAGCTTTACCTGGCTGAGGTGCCTTATGTCCATGTACAAGATAGCAAAATAGCACTGGAAATGCAGAGACATGGTTCTTTGTGAAAGCAGAAAAAGCAGCCTGGCACATAGCGTGACACATACTGTTTCTGGTGTGGTAAAGTCCACATCTCTTGATGTTCTGTTTCCTGCTTGATGGGGAAAACCAAGGAGCAAGCAAGTCACCCCAGGGCTGGAGGAGGAAGAATGGGGGGCGGGATGAGCCTGTACTTCAGAAAAGAGTGAACCAGGCTTCTTGGATCAGTGAGAGCACATGGTGAGTGCCTGGTGGGGTGTGTATGGGCAGTGGAGTAGAGAGGGTGCTGTGAGGGAGAGAGCAAGTGTGCAGAACCCCATTTGGTGGTGTTGCAAAGCTTTACTAAGCAAGGAAGAACTCTTTCTAATAAGAGATGATAAAAGCATGTGATGTTGAAAATATAGGTTTAGTCTGGCGTTACAGTGCTTGGAGAATTCAGAATTACTGTTTTGCCTAGAAAAATAGTACTCAAACCATATACTGAAGTCCTTGTGGCATGAAATGTCCTTGTGGCTTGGATTTATGTACCTGTTACTGCTGTACGGCTCTGAGCTGCTTTTCCATTTCTCTTCACAGTTGCACTCAGCACATCAACACTGCAGGCTGCTCCTTCTGAGATCAGGCAGAACTCGATAGCTTCATTTCCCTGGCACCTTGTTTGATTGTAGAAGCATCAAATACCCTGGAAGTGATTATGGGCAAAGTAAAAGTTAGCTAGGGCAGAACAGGAGATGATTATTGCAGGGTGAGAGGAGGAGCCGCCCTGTGTGATTGTGGCCTTCTGTGGGGCTATCTGAACGGTTTGGTTGGACAAACACTGACTGAGAACCCAGATTAGATATTCTGATATGTGAGGTGGAGCTCCTGAGTGCTGTGTTCTGCAGGGTTTTAGTGAAGGGAGAGAAATGGCATCTGAAGACTGTTAAAGGAAATATCTGCTTACTTGGCCTGGTGGATGGAAATGCTTTGTCTTCAGTTCCCAGCTTCTGTAGAGAGGGCAGTATTTTCTGAGAGATGAAAAACATGTTTTTTTTCTTCTCCTGAAGTAGTTTTTCTCACCGCTGTTAGACAGTTGTTGGGTGTCATGCTGAGCTGGCTGAAGGGACAAGGTCATAGATAGAACGAAGCTCTGAAACTAAAATGTGATTGTGGGAATGTGAAGGACATAGTTGGAGGCTCGATGTTCAGCCTCCAACTGCTTCAGTTGCAGGTGGATCTCTTCTGTCTTACAGACAGAAACCCAGATATACTTAACATCCTAAAACAGTGTAAAATGTGTCATTTAATAAGTAGATTTCTTATTGCTCAGGAGTGTTTTGGGTGACAGTACGCAATATAAGCATCATTAAAACTTTATTGTAGAAGTTTTCTCCTGATGACTTATGGTTATCTTGACTGTTTGCAGGTGGATTGCTTTTTCTCTCCATTCTCCTTCTGCTTAGTTGTTTATTTAATCGTACTGTGCTCATTCTTAGCTGGAAGGAAAATAGGAAGGTTTTTCCATTTGAAACTTAAGCTGCAGAAAAGGTCTGCTTTGGCAGGAGAGGATGTGAGTGGAGAGAGATGTTTTTCCTCTTTGGACTTGTCTCCTAGCCAATATTTCCCAGGGTTAGGAAGATCTGTGGTCAGTTGTGAAATCTTGCACCCGGATGGGGTTTTTGCAGCTAGTCTAGGTAGCAGGGATTATGCAGGAGTTGGGGGAGCCAAGAATCCTTCGGACGGCTCAGCAGTTTGCCTTCCCAGTGGTGAAATCTGTCACTTGGCTCCTGAACAGCGGCGCAGTTCCCTTCTGTTGCTGCTCGCTGCAGTGGGCTTAGTCCTCTGGAATGAGACAAATGGCAAGTCCTCACATGACCCAGCCTGGGCCGAAATAGGGTGTTGGGGGTGCATGGAGCAGAGCTGGTGACGACCAGGCAAGGGCGCTGGTGAGGTGCGAGTGGCTCTTCCCTAGGAGTGGGAGAAGACTCGGAGGAGCCCTCACCAGCTGCCAAAGCCGCAGCCCGTGTGACTTATCGCTTGGAAACAGGAATGCTGAGGAGTGATGTGCAGTCCTGCCGGACTGTCTTGTGGTCAGTGACTGGAAGTCATCAGCCTGCTATGTTCCCACGTTTCAAGGAGAAGGGCAGAGGCTTTGAAGGAGTGGAAGGAGGCTTCAGAGGTGACCTTGAGATGTGTCCTTGTGTGTTGTCTGGTGGGAGATGTTGCTTCTCAGTGATATTGCTGAAGTGATAAGTTGAAGGTGTTTTGAAAGCCATTCTGGGCCTCCCTTCCCAAACAAACGAGGTGTTGTCGTTCAAGCTTTGCTCTAGTACCGTATCCCAGCAAGGATTGAGCAGGAGGCAGGCTGCAGAAGGAAGAGTTGTGTGAACTCTTTACTGTCGACAAGAGAGCAGCCGGGAGGATGGAGACGGTTGAGGAGTCCCAAGATGAAGCGGTCAGTCTTCTGGCTTATCAGGGCATTTATCTGCTGGAATCTCAACTTGTGATGCTCATGAGATGGCTTTGAAACTTGGGAGTCAGGCATGCATCTTAAGAATGAAATTGTATTCCTGTCTTGGTGGATCCCGTATGGAAGTAGATTGCTGCTGTACTAGAGACAGTGGCTGCTTTATCCACATGTTTGAGGTTGTTAACTCTGTGGTAGTGGTGGCTGGCACGTGCGGTTGGGTTGTCTGGCATTGAAATAGACTTTAATTTTGGATTGATCTTGGCTGCTGTGTTTTGGGGTTTTATTCTTTGATTATTTTTATTTTGAAGGTATGGATTTTTGAGGCAGCTGAGCTTTTTAGTGGGGTGTTTAAACTTCGTCTTTATAACCTATTAAATGGTTTGGTGGCTCATTCATGCACGGGCTTAGGGGTGTGTTCATGAAAGTAATCTTAGAGCTCTGAGTGTCCTCTCTAAACTACTTGGCTCATTTATAGAATCATGGAATGGTTCTGGTTGAAGGGAACTTAAAGCCTACCCAGTCCCACCCTCCACCATGGACAGGGACACCTCCCACTGGATCAGGAGCTCCAAGCTCCATCTGTTGGATTAGGAGACATCAGATTCTAAGGAAGAGAAAGAGCAAGAAAGATATTTTTGCAAGTAGGAAGAAAACACTTGACACTAAAATAGTGATGAGTTAGTTCTTCTGGTTTTGTATGCTAGTTTAGTGCCATTTGAGAGGAAGTTACTTCTTTGAAAGATGACTGGGTTGTTTGAAATAGAATAATTTTGTCTTTGTTGTATGTATCTTTTGTGCTTTGGAGAGAGAAAAACCCCAGCCCAACAGCTTGCGTAGATGTTCCTGGCAGCTGCTACCTTCAGCCCTTTGGGGGTGGTAGCAGTGGTTCTGCTTTTCCCTCCTGGTGTCAAGTTGAACTTGCAAACTGCAGTGCCACGTGCAGAGGTGAAGCCAGTCTTGAACTGTTCTGGTATAACATGTGACCTAAAGTCTTGGAGTAAATGGCTAAGGTGATGGATACCTTCTCTGTCTGTGATTTTGGAAAAGCTCATTCCTTCCATCGCTGAAATGACTAACAAAGTACTTGAGAAAGAGACGATGAATTTAAAACTGCAACTCTGGGGTTTTTGTTTTAAGTATATTTTGGTCAGTTATATAATTTCTAAGCCAGATATATTATTTTTCAGGTGGAATCGTTTATCTTGGATCAGGATGATCTGGAAAACCCGATGCTGGAAACAGCCTCTAAGTTGCTTTTGTCCAGTACGGCTGATGGTGCTGACCTGAGAACAGTAGATCCAGAAACCCAGGCAAGATTAGAAGCTTTACTTGAAGCTGCAGGTAAGTCCCTGTGTCCCACACAGATTTAACCCCAAAGCCCTTATACATCAGATCATGCTGATATTGCTTGTCTAAGCCTAATCCATATGAGCATAATGCAAATGCAGAACATAAAGCAGTGTGAACCCAGCATATTTGTGCAAGTCATTGAAGAGAAAACTCTTTGGAGTTCATTAAAGCATTGGAAATTTTAGGAAGTCAGAGTTTGATGTGAAGGTCTTGCTTCTAATGGAATTCCTCCAATTATGGGTTCCTTAAAGCCTCAGTAAAAATTGACACCTGGCCTTGGATCAAAAATAAATAGCTTTGTGCAGCTTTGTTTTGTCACTGGTACCGTATGAAAAGCTTCACTCGTTGGAGGGTTTCACTCACGTGCGTCACATCTGAGCGCAGCTTTTCAATCCGTGCTGTAAACAGTTAATCCCTCCATTCTGGAAGCTGTACTTTATTATGCTTGGAATGGTTCTGCCAACAAATCTCACAGGCTCAATTGCAAATTCTCTCTTTTCTCCTTTTCTGGCCCGCGTCCCCGCTTGCTGTAAATTGGAACGGAAGGAATAGGTAAGCTGTCTACGGCTGATGGTAAAGCCTTCGCAGATCCCGAGGTGCTTCGCAGGCTGACTTCCTCGGTCAGCTGCGCGTTGGATGAAGCTGCCGCTGCACTCACCCGCATGAGAGCAGAAAGCACAGCGAATGCAGGGCAGACGGACAAGTAAGCCAAGCTCTATACTTTTCAGGAGTTTCCTACTTTTAGAGGCAGTTTTTCTTGTTGTATTGTTCCTCATTCCATGGTGGTGAAGGTCTTACTCAAGTGGATTTGGTGCCAGATATTCACCTGTGACTCTCACCTTGAATATTCCTGGAGTGTCAGGTCTCCCAGCAGGGAGTGCAGCAAGTTTACTGCTTAGAATCCAGAAATCACACTTCGAAGTAATTAAACCTGACCAACTATAGAAACAACATGTTTAAGCTGTTAAATAGAATGGCTCTTAGAACCTAAAACCAGCAAATGCTGGCATGGGTCATTCAGTCATTGCTTTGTGATGAAGGGAAAACAACCTGATCTGTTGGTTTATGGAACTTTGGAGGGGAAACAGTTTTGAGGGACCAGAGCCTTCCTGCAGTGGAGGTCTGCAGCTTTCCCGTAGAGGGGAGAACCTTGGGTAGAGCCTCCACCAGAGTCACGGCCTTGTGACAGTGCCTTCTGCCTTCAGGTTGTGTCTTATGGGGACGCTTACGAGGGAAAGGGAATGAAGGTTGCCTTCTAGGCTGTCTTTAAGCCTCAGTACAACAAAAGTGTTGGGAGGAACAGCCAAGTGCTGCTGTGGTAGTTGGACACTTCAAAGATTCAGGCGGATAGGGTGCTGGGGCATCTCGCCTAGAGTGTACTTCTGCTGAGAAAGGTTGGGCCAGATTATCCTTGAGGTCCCTTCCAACCTGCGTTCTAGGATTCTGTGATAGTTGGCAGTTTGTGTACTGAGTAACTTCAAAGAAACGTCTCCTGGTGTGTTGACCAGGACATGTGAAGAGCAGCAGAATCATCTGGGGTTAGCGCTTCCCTCCCTGCCCCAGCTGCCTCTTTGCTTGTGAATGAAGCTGTGACTGGGAGAAAGGATGTGGAAAACAAAACCATATGCGTGAAATGCAGTGAACAAATGTATTTGAGGCATTTTTCTCTATGTATTAAGCTTATATCTGGAGGCACAAATTGAGCAGGAGTCCTGGGTGCAATTTACAGGTGTCAGTCAGTCCTTGTTCCACAAATACATGCTTTTACGCCTTGAGTGTCTTACAGATTGCTCATATTCTGGTTGAGTTACATCGCTTCCCAAAGCTTTCTGTCAACTACGTTATTTTCCCATTCCCTTTTGAGATAGTTCTGTGTGGATGAAGCTCCGAAATGGAGAAAGGGCAGTGGATCGAGTGAATCTTGAGTTTATTACCACTGATCCAGTTATTTGGAGCAGAATTGAGAAAAAAAATCAGACCCGAATTTTTATTCTCACAAAGCAGTAACTCTTTGGGAATGACGGCAGTGTAGACAAAACACAGAATCAGAGGGATTGATAATATGCTGCCAGCAGGCACTTTTGACCAAAATAAAATGGGGATGATAGAATTGAAGCCCTCAAAGCAACATGAGAAGCAGAAGCTCACTGACACAGGGCTTGCCCAGCTAGGAGAGTTTTCTGCTTTGCTGTTTGGTTGCATTAGGGCCATAATTGGAACATCAGCTGGTGCTACACAACTCCAGGTTTTGCAGCACGGGGGAGAGGGCAGTGATGCATTTTATAATAGGACAAGAGTGATGCAGGTGATTGGCTTTACTTGAATTAAAAGTTACAGTGCTGATGAGAAGTTAAAGTTTTGTTAGGATGGACGGGGGACTTCTGTGTCCTCTGGTCCTGGGGCAGAAAGGAGCGTGAATGCAGCTCTGCACAGCGGTTGCTAGTTTGGAAGGGAATACGTGGTGGTGTAGTTGTCATTTAATCTGTTCTCCTTTTCTTTGAATCTGATTTTGTCCCACTCACGTTTTCAGACTGGAACATCAAAGCAGGAATAGATTGAGACTTGTATGTTATGTCATAAAATTTCCCTTAAAAATCAGTAATGATGAAGTGTACATGTTGCTCACCTTTCAGGTTATGTGGAGGAGCTCAGGTATAGACATGGCACCTCTGTAATTACCTGTTGGCACTTCTTTATATCATCTTTCCTTTCTCATTGACTGCATCCGTGTGCCATGTTGCGCTCTCACTCTGCACACAGAGCAAGCATTTCGAGCCTGATTTCACTTTTAAACTCTGTCTCTTATCAGCCGCAGCTTGGCCGAGGCGTGTTCTGAAGGAGATGTCAACGCTGTGCGGAAGTTGCTGATTGAAGGCCGAAGTGTGAACGAGCACACGGAAGAAGGGGAAAGCCTCCTTTGCTTAGCCTGCTCGGCGGGTTATTATGAGCTGGCTCAGGTTGGTTTCCCAGCTGTTAATGCATTCTTTATGCTTATTTCTCCATGTAGTTTCTAACAGAAAACTGCGGTTCTGAAGGTGGGGGTGTTGTTTAGGGTTTCAACCATCTCGATGTGCTAAGTTGTCACCTGGCGGTGTAGTTGATAGCCCTCCTGTTTGCAGGTTCTTCTGGCGATGCACGCTAATGTGGAGGACCGCGGCATTAAGGGAGACATCACGCCTCTCATGGCTGCTGCTAACGGCGGGCACGTCAAAATCGTCAAACTGCTGCTAGCTCATGGTGCTGATGTGAACGCACAGTCATCGACAGGTAAAGGAGCCTTGTAGAGCTTGGCCAGAGCTGCTGAAAAGCTGGGATTTGCAGTGTGTGGGAAACCGTGTGAGGAAATTTGGGAAGAATGGCTCTAGGCCAAGCGGCGCAGAATGCTTCCTCGTGGCTTTATTACTCGGCTTTCACAGTTTTTAATGAAGCTGTGGAATGCTGGTTGTGGACCTACAAAGGTGGATGCGGTCAATTAGTAACTGAAAGGTGTTTGCCTACGTAGGAGTTGTTGTCACATGGTATTTTAAGCACAGTTCCAGAACTTTCACTGTACTTAGACAATTTTTTGGTGTCAGGTCTGGGAAACTAAGGGAAAACAGTAAACCAGAGAACATGGTCCCCTTTTTAACTTCTTTCCCTTCTCCCCTCGCCCCCTGGCAGTTCAGCAGGCATTTGTGTGGAAGTGACCAAAATGGGAGGTTTTCTTAGCTTGTCTGACCTTGAAATGGAGAGATTTTGTTTAGTCACCAATCATTGACCAATGGGGCCCTGGCCTGGAGTGACCAGGAAACCTGGAATAACAGGAGGCACCTTTTTTCCCCTCATTGAAGCAGTTGTGAGCAGTTACACTGCTTTGACCTTGAACTTTTTTCAAAGTACCTTTCATAATGGCAGGTTCTTTGACTGTTCAGATACATTGCTCTGTAGTTTCCATCTCCTCACTGAGATTGTGGGAATCTTGAACCAGCCCTTTAAAGATCTTCAGGATTTAATTTAGAAGCAGCAGTTCCTTCTCCTCCATGTTTTGAGCTTTCCTTTTTGCAGCATAGTACAGCTGATAACGGGAAAAGGGATGGGGGGTTGTGACAGAAGCGGGGATGGAAATGGGAAGAGGAGAACCGCTCCACTTGGTAGCATTGAAATAGAGCAGAAGTTGAAGTGTAGAAGTGCTATCAAATGCTGTTATTAACTCTTCTTCTCTTGGGCCTTCAGGCAATACAGCCCTGACATATGCCTGTGCGGGAGGCTATGTGGATGTCGTGAAAGTCCTGCTGGAGTCGGGCGCCAGCATCGAAGACCACAACGAGAACGGTCACACTCCTCTGATGGAAGCGGGGAGTGCCGGTCACGTCGAGGTGGCCAGGGTGCTGTTAGAAAACGGAGCGGGCATAAACACGCATTCCAATGAATTCAAGGAGAGCGCGCTGACGCTGGCTTGCTACAAAGGTACGTGGAACGCTCCGTACTGAGGGGTAGCTAGCGTGGAGAAGTGGCAGAGGTGTGAAAAGCCTTTTCAAACGTATTTATTCAGCCTTGCTGCCACGGACAAAGTCAGTTTAAAGGCTGTAAATAGACAGTTCGCAGTGGATGCTTTTGTTCTGCAGGTATGTGCCAGTGGTGATCAGTGGGGAGGGTGTGAGGATCAGGAAGTAAAACCTTTGTTTGATTCTCTGTGATGCTTTAAAGTAGTTCCTGTTAAAATAATTAGGAGAGGAGGATCCCATCTGCATTGTCATAGAATATGATAATACATGATCTTTCTGCTTAGATGCAGAGATCGTCTATTTTTCAAGGAGTTCAACACATGGAAAAAATCCAGAATCGAGGGTCTTGCCTTTTAGGTGTCAGTGCTAGGCAACATGGCCTTCTTTCCCTTCATTAAGTGTGTCAGACNGTTGCAACATGTCATTTGCTCTTTGATTTTTGCTCTTCTGATCATTGTGGAGGCTGGTTAGAAATGTTCATACTTGTCCTGTTGGAGAAATGAAAATTAAACAAAACCAGGAAGAACTAGGCTCCCCTTTTAGACCCCCTCAGTTTTCCATGTGGTCCTGGAGTACAGGAGACTGCTGCACATTGCTTGCTGCAGAGGCTGCCTCTGCTGTTGAGGCTGCAGTGTGCTTAGGTAGGTCAGGAGTTGGTTTATACCAGCGTATTCCAGGTACTTTGAATAGAGAACACAAACGAAAACATGCAAACTTATCTCTTAGGTTTCTTTTTTCACCCTCCTCACTGAACAGATTTGTCACTAGTTGGGTTTCTCATGTTCTCTGTAGTGTCACGTTGTGGATCTGTGGCCACGGAGGGGTGCCGCAACCTTTCACTTCGTCTTCCCTTCGTCTTCCCTTCCTTGAAATAGCTGTGATGTTTCTAAAATCAGCCGGTTCTGTCTGTTCAAGGAAATTCATGGCTTTGGAGAGGGGAATCAGCAGCAGAACCATTATACTGCTGAGGGAGCAGAGAAAGAAAGGTGTGAGGATGAACAGGACTGTGGTTTATCTTACTCTCAATTCTTCATAGAGTAACCATATAAATTCCATGGAGCTGTCCTTTCAGCAGGTTCTCTGGAAGGGAGCAAGAAAACTACCTTGTTCAGTGTTGTTGTTGCCGTCTCTCATTGAGTGGCTTCTTCACAGATGAGAAGTTTGCTAAGAAAGAGCCAGCCTTGTATACCTTGCTGCTCTCTTCCCTCCTTTTCCCTCCCCAACAGACCAAGAAAAGTTCTCCAGGCTCACAGAAATGTTGAGTCCGGGTTTTTATTGAGACTTACAGAGCAATAGGAAGAAGTCTGTCTCCTGTATTTCTGCAGGGAACTGTTCCTAAGGAGGCGTTCCAGCTTTGCTGCTTGGAATTGGCAGGTAGTTGAGAGTCTCAGTACCTCAGCAAGCCAGTGAGACTGTTTAAACCTTGTCCTACAGGGTGTTTGGGAAGACTCCTGACGTAGAGCATTTTTTATAGACAGCAGTTAACATCGGTTTGATGCAAATGAGTTACTGGGCGATGTGCCTTGCCTTGCAGGAGCAAAGAGCAGGTTTGTCTACTTTGAGCTTCCTCTTAACGAAGTAGCCTTGTTTTCCATGCTTAAGGCTCACAGCAGTTGATCTTCAGAATACACCTGGTGCAGCTGGGGAGTTGGTTAGGTGGCTTTGTGTGATCTGATAGCAGTGATGAGGCTTTTTCCAGCTGCTGGAAGAGCTGAACGCACTGCTTTAACTGTTTGTTAAAGCACAGAGAAAGCCACCTTGTGTGACTCTTCAAGGTCTGACACAAAACCTAAGATTAACCCGATAGCTCTGGAACTGAGAGTGGGAGGCGAGAGACTGATGGGTATGGAATGTGTTCTGACCTGTCCCAGTGAGACACCTCGCTCAGTGTGAGTGGATGCGTATTCAGATAGAGATGTTTCCTTACCCTCACTTGGGAAATGTCACTGTGCAAGAGAACATCCAGTTTCTTGTGAAACTGAGGAAGTCCACGATGGGAACTTTTATATTACTGGCTGAGGCTGATGGTAAAGAGATCCCAGAGATCCCGGTGGTGCTCAGAGGAACCCATTTGTTGTCATTAGACGATGTGAAAACCAAACCAGTGGAGACCCTCAACTGCCCATCAGAAAATGACCTGTGCAGTGGCTCTGGATGTTGGCAGCACCGTGTGCAGCCATGGGTCAGCTCAGAATCAGCTCAGACAGGGATCGTAGCCAATTGTCTTAATTTGTTAAATAGAGATGCAGACAGTGTCTTGTTTTTTTGGTGCTGGCCCTGGTACACCTGCAGCTCTCCTCCAGCTTGCCCAGCCCACGTAGGCAGCTTTGAAGCTCCCTTTACGCTGCTGTTTGCCACCGTTGTTGGGAATTGGGGCTGATGACTGAGCTGTCTGGCAGAGCCTGATGGCTGAGGCACCATCTCTGCATTCCCCTGAGGGAAGTTTCTTTGTGGAGTCTTGGAGTTTCTCCCTAAAATAGTATTGCCGTTTCATGTAGAAGGGGAATATGTCCTAGTTAATGTCCTAGATATTTTTCCGAGAGGAAATCAAGCTCCGCTCCCTGGATATCAGAAGGAGGTATAAACATCTTCAGAAAATGAAGCATAATGATGTTAGAGGCGGTTTGGCGTCTGGTCTAGAAAAGGGCCTTTTGGGGTTGTGGTTCCTTCTTGGTGAGGGTGGCTGCAGTTTGCTGCCTCTTCTTTAATCTGAGATCAAGGTGTGCTTGCCTTGTCCAGGGAGAGCTCTGGGGCAGCCTCGTGCTCCTGGCAAGCTGCTGCCTCTTCTACGCAGCCCTCGGTTTCATGCGTCAGAGCTTTTCCATTATGGTTACTCCACGTTTGAGTGATGGCAATTTCCTCCTGGGGAAAGCAGAGAGTTTGTGCTGCCATTGGCCCGCAGCGACCCAACCGGTCTCAGCCTCTGCCCAAACAAAAGCTGATCAGAGCAGCAGTTGGGTTATGTCACTGTCGGGCCTCCTGGGGAAACGTGGAGCTGAAAAGCCACTTCAAATAACTCCTGGATTTACGGCATACTGAAAACATGACAAAGATCATACGCTGTGATATTTTAAGGGGAGAAATCAAGCTCAGGAGCCGCGTTGGGTGGAACGAGTTTGATGGCACGATAATGGTACCTGGAAATCCTGCCAAGGATTCAAGTGGCTCCTGCCATGTGTGAGGAACCCCTGACAAATGGGCTTGTTCTGGCTTTTCCCGCAGAGGGGGAGAATGTATCCTGATACTGCAGTTAAATTGAGCAGCAAAATAGTTACGCAGGAGCCGAGAGGCAGGCGATGTCATTAGAGGAAGGAAGCAGAAGTGTTGAACTGAAATCCTGTCCTCTCTTCCACCTCCCTCCTCAAAAGCCGTGAGTCTGTAATGTAAATATCCCAAGACACTCTGTGTGGACATGAGGACAAGCTGTATTCCTGAGGTGGTGTTTTTATAACTACTCTCTATTTAACAAATCATGCAGCTGCACGTTGAATTTAAACCCAGATCCCCTCTATGTGACGGAGTGGGGAGCGCTGGCAGTCAGTGACTGGTTCGCAAGGGGAAGGTTTGGTGGTCTTTAGGAAGAACATCAAAACCTGTTCCTGTATCATAGAGAAGGTGAATTTTCTTATTGAAATTCTCTTAAACCTCCTTTATTTGTTTGACTGTGTGTGATGCAAGTAGTGAATTTGTTGGCAGAAGGCAAGGGGTGCGTTTGAGTGGAATTTATTTCTTAGAGGTTGTGTTTCTTAGGTAGCTTAGCACGTGCAGTTCTGTGTCTGCAGCCTTTAACTGAGAGGAGTCCGGGTTGTTAGAGGAGTTGGTCTTGTTCCTGGGGAGGAGGCATGTGTCTACAATAGCATCAAGCTCCCTCTAAGCGATTTGGGTTTTGTTTTGTGTCTGTCCCTTGGCTGAGCTGATCCCAAACACTTGAACCTGAGTCTGGCATGAAGAAACTGCCCGGCATGTTCCTTACCCCATTGTCAGGGAAGTCTGAGATGTGGTTCACAATGTGTTTGTTTTGAATTGAACACAGTCAAACACGCTTGGAGGGTCTCCAGGTGCCTATTTAACAGGAGCTCTTCAGCTTCTATCCAAACACTTAGGATTAGGTTTAGTGTTTGATAGGAATGGTTGGACTCGATGACCCGGTGGGTCTCTTCCAACCTGGTGATTCGATGATGCTATGAAAAAACATTAAGCAAGTTCCATTCGATTTTTGAACTTGTTGCTTTCTGTCTCTTCTACCAGAATTTGAATCGGTAACTACTCAATATTTGGAGAAGAGCAATTTTTCTCTTTGGATGGCCTTTTGATCTTGATTTTTTGAATTCCTAGGATGGTCATGTGGAAGTGGCGCGATTACTTCTGGACAGCGGGGCTCAGGTGAACATGCCGGCTGACTCCTTTGAGTCTCCGTTGACTTTGGCAGCCTGCGGCGGGCATGTCGAGCTGGCAGCTCTCTTAATCGAACGTGGAGCTAACCTGGAAGAGGTAAACGATGAAGGATACACGCCACTCATGGAGGCAGCTAGAGAAGGCCATGAAGAGATGGTGGCACTGTTACTTGGTCAAGGTAACTACTGCGCTGCCTTCTGGGGGCTGTAATTCCATAGGTGTCCGCATATATCGCATGAGGAAAGCTAAGTTACTGCGCTTGTTGTTTCCTTTTTCAACTCCTGAATGTCCTTCAACTTTTTGAGCAGATGTTGGGGTTATTTTTGTTTGGTTTGGCTTTTTTTAGCAAAATAGCCTTTCCTTTGCTTGTTCACTTAGTAAGTGGCTGTTCTGAGGTGTTGTTTACAACAGATTGGCTCAAAGTCTCTCTGTGTGATGGCCTTGGCCTGTGTTCAGGTCATGCTAGTGCTGAAAGGCTATGGAGAAGCGCTCTGAGGGCCTCAGAGGGACTTCCAAAGGAGTTAAATAAAGCTGAATCCTTTTAGTTTGATACATTACAATTTTAGAAGATGATTTCTGCAGGTCTGGGAGTGAGATACTTAAGCATCAGGAAATGGCTTTGTTGCTGATAAGGTTTCAATAACTTGAGTTTTCTGATATATGGATGGATTTGGAGTTTCTTTTGTTGTTGTTTCAGGAGCAAACATCAATGCTCAGACAGAGGAGACACAAGAAACCGCGCTGACCCTGGCTTGCTGTGGAGGCTTTCTGGAGGTGGCTGATTTCCTTATTAAAGCAGGAGCTGACATAGAACTCGGGTGTTCCACACCTTTGATGGAGGCTGCTCAAGAGGGGCATTTGGAGCTGGTGAAATACTTATTAGCGGCAGGTATGGAGTAATGTAGTTAACAGCATTGTAGGCACTCGTGGAACATTAAGAGCAAAATAGCTTTATCTGATTTCATTACGTTTTCATTAGCAGCTTCTGGAAGTTGACTGTGGAGCCTAGTTGGACCCTAATTCAGCTTTTGAAGATTAAGTTGATGCAAACTCACTAGGAACTGAACTTTGAGTTAACATTTAAGTTTATTATTCCTTCATAGTGTCTTTAAGTTCTCACTTTCGTAGATGGTGGATTAGAAAGGGAAGAGTTAAAAATATGTTATCTGATCTGGTCAAGATGATGGTGAGACTTGCATGTTTTCTGTCCTGAACTTCATAAAGCTTACGTGCTCATTTCTCCTGCCACAGGGGCTAACGTGCACGCGACAACAGCAACAGGCGACACGGCGCTGACATACGCCTGTGAGAACGGCCACACCGACGTAGCAGATGTCTTGCTTCAGGCAGGCGCAGATCTGGTAAGGCATTACCTTCTTAAAATAGTTGAATTAGGAAGCACGACTAAAAATGCCTGTTTATGTCTTATTTTTCATTGCTGCAAACTTATCAAGGTTGCAATTAATTATCATAGTTCATGTTACCCTTAGGCCTTTTCCTTTTAGCTAGGTAGGAACTGCTGATGCTTGTTGAGTGGATTTTAGGCTCTTGTGTTACCTGGAAGTGCTTAGGTCAGTTACAGTGCTCTGAGGTCTAAAGCATTTCTGAGGTTGCTTCTACACAACAGCAGAGGGTTTTGCTAGTCACACACAGTCCTGAATGGTGTTCAGTCTTGAACCGCTGCACAGGTTATGGGGTAGGATTTGTACCTCCAAACCTGCTCTCCTCCTCATGCAGCACAGTTGCGAGTTCTGCTTGCTGTACTGTTAGAGAATTAAGATGACAGAGGTAAATTAGTTTTTCCATTTCAGTAGGCTTGTAGCCCAGTGTGTTATTAAAAAGCAAAGGTAAGTGTGGCAGAAGACAATTTACTTGACTAAAATCCCCACCATGTGCTTGAGTGCTGCTTGTGCAGAGTCCCAGACCAGTACGCAAAGAGTTGGAGAATCTTGTCTGTCTGCAGCATACACACAGTTCAGGTGTTAACTAATTTTTAGTGTGTGAAACACTAAGAGAGAATCTTCTCTGCCCAGTCCTAAAAACCAGAAGGCTGAATTGCATCCTTCCACATGCAATTTTGTAAACTTTTTTTTTCTGTGCTTCAGGAGCATGAATCTGAAGGTGGAAGGACTCCTCTCATGAAAGCTGCAAGGGCAGGCCACGTTTGCACTGTTCAGTTCTTGATTAGCAAAGGTAAGAGCGAGGAGGGTTTGGTTTTCCTGCTGTTAGCAACACTGACAGTCACAAACCCATTACTGGAGGGTACATTGCCTGTATTGGTTTCAGATGTTGTAACTCACCTGGGTCATTGATCCTCAAACTAGACACGTTAACTGTCACCTCTGGTTTCTGAGGAGGTTACTGGAGCTGTGACTGCTTCTGTATCTAGCTGTGTTCCAGTCTGATTTGTAGCACCAGGTGTTTCTGTGCTCCTGCTGTAGCATTTGAGCCCTGCCTTTTCAGAAGGGTAACTCCAGGTGCCTGTTTGTTTCCAGGTTTTGCCTCCAAGTTGCTTGAATATGTCAGAACCATCAGCTCCAGCCTTCCGTCCCTGTTGAGTGCATAGAGTTGGTACAGAACTCGGCATTGCTGTTGTCTCTCTCTCTTGAGCTGATACTGGCAGGTTTTTCTGTACCTTCCTTGCATGGAGCAGGACTGGCCTGAAGCCTCCAGTGTGATGTGACTTTCCCTGTGTAGATTGCGGAGGAAGGAAGCAGAGCTGCAATTAATCAACTGCTTGCTGGTGCTAAGATGCATGGATCCATGCGCTGGTTCTTAGCGCTTGAGTTTCACTGGTTTGTTTTACGAAGAGGCATAGCCCTC